>SNQJ01S0094243.1:184919-209422 GCA_010110895.2 Picea sitchensis
GTTGGAAAAGATTGACCACTTTCAGGAAACTTTCCAAGCAAAGGCAACTTGAAAAGAGCATGCAAAAGATTTGCACTCATTGTCAGAAGAGGGGTCATCTCATTGACCAATGTTGGACAATGCATCCAACCACTCATCCACAACATAAGAAGTAGATGGATAAAGAGATTGGCAAGAATGGAAGAGGAGATTCCATCATTGATGTGAGTCAAGATGATTTACAAGAAGACGATTTTCAGCAGAAAAATTCACGATTGAGTTGGCTTGGTAAGAAATGGTTAGATTTCTTGAGTAAGTAAGGCTTGCATCTTTTTTGTTGTAGATGCACATTTCAGCCTTATCTATTCATTTTTGTTGAAGTTGAACAAGTTGCAGCAGTGTATCATAACTTGTAAGATGCAAGTTTTCATGTGAATGCATTTCTTTTGAATTCATTCTTGTGTTATACAACTTCGTCATGAGGATGTAAAAGAGGGGTATGATGTTTATTTGTTACAGCCATATATATTTTTCATATCCAGCTCTTATGTACCCACATGTTTCGGTTTTATGTACTTATGTTTGTACTGGAAGGAGAGTTGAAGAGCTATGCACATGCATATGTTTTTGTGTGTGCGTAAACAATGAACTTGGTGATGGTTCATCATGAATGACTCATGATTGTAACATGATTTTGTATCATGTATGTCAACTTGTTATTTGGGGAAGGTCGATATGTTTCAAATGAGTCTCGACTTGTGTCGAAGTTGTCTTGACAACTATGTTGTGTCGATCATGTTTTTCGACTTATGTTTAGTCGATGGTGTTTGTTGGCTTGTAAGTTGATTTGATTATACCAAGATGCAGGAAAACACCATGTACTTTGAGGAAGTACAAGATGCGACAGTTTGTTTGAAAAGAAAAAGACTTTGTTGGCATCATTTTCAGTCTTGTATCAATTTGTTTTCAAGATTGATGGTTTTCTTGGCTTGTGACAAGATGTCGCAGGAAAGTTTTTGCAGCCATTGGAGAGCGGAATGTGTTAACGCAAAAGAGTTCACAAGAGGGACTTGATTCTCAGTGGGAAGGTTGGAAGTCTTCCAAGAACAGAGAGAATAGTGGGTTAGCAGCAGCCATAGAACAATGGTTGAGGGACATAGTCAGTTGCAGTGCAAGGCATGTCAAAGTATCCAAGTGATTGTCGAAAATACTTTTCAAGTAGAATCAGTTGATAGAACTTGAAAGCAGAAGAGTATTGAAGCTCAGATAGATAATCATAATCTTTTGTGGGTCCCAAAGCCTTTGAGTGGGAAGGTGTCATCAGAATCTGGACCAGGGGTCAAATTTTAGCTCAAAAATCAACGTTCTCGGAATTGCCTCAAAACAAACGAGAGCATAGCCCTCATCATCATGAACCCAATGCAACTCGTTTCGTCTCAAACAAACATCGGGAGAGAGAGATATTGCGATCTGTTTGAATTGTCAAACAAGCAAAAAAAAAGGATGTTGACTGTGCAATCCATACAGGCTGACGTGGCAGGGCCATACGATGACATGGCAGAGACTGTATGAAAGTACGTTGATGTGGCATGTGGTGACATGGAAATTGTTGATTGGTAGATGTGGTCGAATCAGAGTGCAACACGTGGCATCATTTTGGTCAATGGTAAGGTGCCACGTGGCCCAGTCATGGGCTTCCACATGGCACCCCGTTATTGGCTATGGTTTGTTTTTTAAAATTGTATGGATTCCACCAGACTCGACCTCGCGACCTCCACGCGTCGTGTAAAGCATTTGCAAAGTCCACGCTGCCAACGTGCCACCATAGTAGTTCTTACAATGTAACGGATTTAAATTTATTTAAGTTTGAATTAATGTTAAGTTAGTGGGGGGTCGAGTCGGGGCTTAGCCCCGACCCACGGTTGTATTGTGCCTTACATACGACCATACCCTTTATTAAATGGCACGCGGGGTTATTCAAATATTAAAGCCCGTGTTTTTATGTGTGGTCGCATGTGACCATAACCAGGAGCGCAGATTTTAGTTTGGGTTTTCAAACGGTTAACACATCCGCCCGCCACTTGTCAAGCCCAGATTTAACATTGGAACGAGGGCCTAAATTTGCGCTGGGACGTGGCCATATGGCTCCCATGCGCCCAACACCTCCGGGATTTGGGGGCTTAGTTCTCTAATTGTTCGAAAAATTGGTGCATTTTGTGGAGATGTGCGTGGGTGCTGGGTTTAGGCACGGAAAATGCCCAGAAGCCAGGTTACGGACACACAGGTTCGTTTTGGCGAACCAGAGACAGCAAGCTTGAAGGAGGAAAATGGCAGGAGGCCTAACTTCTTCATCTTTTGGCCAAATGAGGTGTCATAAAAGCCCAACTAGGGGTTTTTGGACGTTCTGAATCCATTGGCACTATTTTCACAGCCATTTGAAGACTTGTTTTACAGGTTTTTAACCATTGAAGTTTCAGGAAGCTCTAGGGAGCTTGAAGCCCTCATTGTTTGAGGTCATGCACAGATGAGCCTATGTTTGTTTTTTGTGATTGAATAATCATTTTTGACTAATTATTATGCTCTGAAAATTCTGGGATAGGTTTCAGATCCATTTGAAGATTTTTACAGGTGTTTTTTCCAAAGAGAAGCTCAGGGAAGCTTAAGGCCACATGTAGAAGAGGTCATGCCCAAATGAGCCATGATCAGTTTTTAGAGTTTTATTAGTCATTTTTGGGGTTTTTATCCATTCTGAACCCAATGGTACAGTCAGTATTTCCATTGGAGTTGAGCAGCAGATTGTAAAAGAATATTTGACAAACTAATACCAAAGAGCCTAGTCCATTGAAGGAGGCTCAAGGAGATGTAGCCCAGAGAGGGGTGAACTCCATTATCATCTTGTTATGGTTGTGAGTTTGATGGGTTATTTGTTGCAAGTGATGTTGCTATGTATTTGTTTAAAGAACATATTTAACCTTTTAAAAAAAACATTTCCTCACACATGAACATTGAAAAGAAGAAGCATGAACTTAACACATAAAGTATCTTGCATATTTTAACACATGAAGCAAGGTCTTGTAAAGTTTATTTTATTGAAGTAGAGGGTGCTTGCATAGCATAACAAGTCATCCTTCTATTTTCAGATCACTAACGATACCAACCAAGGAACCCCTTCGCAAGAGGATTATTTTTCTTTTTCTTTCTTTGGAAATGTTTTTGTCCTTTTGATGGCCACTTTGTACATTCCTGGGTTGAATGTGGGATTACTGGTTTGGTTGGGTACCATTCCAAATGTTCCAAATGATATTGAAACTTCTCAGTTAATCACTTTATATCATGGGCACCATGTTGATGTTCCTTCTTCAGCAAAGTTTTCTCCTCCTCCTTCTCCTTCCTTTGGTGAAAGTATAGTTACTAGTAACCAGAAATCTAAACGAAATAAAAAGAGGAAGAATAGGAAGAAGATATCACCAACCTCTGCTAGTCATGTTGGAGATAGGTCGACAACCTCTACAAATCACGTTGAAGACCAACACCTAGCCTCTGCAAGTCATGCTGGGGGTAAGAGTCCAATCACTTCTAGTCATACTGGAAATAGGTTTGTAGCCTTTGCGAGTCATGTTATCGACCAATCACCTACCTCTGCAAGTCATGTTAGTGATATGTCAACAACCTCTACTAGTCATGTTAGGTAAAAGAAACCAACCACTGCTAGTCATGATGGGGGCATTGATTCTATTGAGAAACCTAGATGGATAGGACATAAGCCTAAGTTCCCTTGTAAGATTTGCAAGGGATATCAACTTATGCATTTATTCCTTGGCCTTCCAGAGGTACAAAGATTGTGGTCCTTGTCTGTAAGCTCTTCTGATTCTGAGTATTCTGAGGTTTCCTCAAATTCCATTCAACCATTGGTTGAGAAAGTGGTCATGTTGATGTAGCCATCAGTTGATCCCACTCCTCTTTTAGGGAGTGAGGTGCCTTTATACCATGTAGTCTCGTAGCCTATTCAACCATTGGTTGAGAAAGTGGTCATGTCAATGTAGTCATCGGCTGATACCACTCCTCTTTTGGGAGGTGAGGTGCCTTTAGACCATGTAGTCTCGCAGCCTATTCATACATTGGTTGAGAAAGTGGTCACACCGATCTAGTCTTCAGCTGATCCCACTCCTCTTTTAGGGGGTGAGGTGCCTTTAGATCATGTAGTCTCACAGCCAATTTAGCCATTGGTTGAGAAAGTGGTCATGCCAATGCAATCTTCGTCTAATCCCACTCTTCTCTTGGAGAGTGATGTGTCTATTGACTATGTTTTTAGCATTTCCAGTTCAATACTTTCAGAACAAGGGGGCATTATGCTCGCTTTGAGTACACCCCTTCCAAGACCTCAGATGGTTTCCTTTGATTGGAATGACCTTGTTGAGCCTCGTCTTCCTTCTTCTGCACCTTTTCAAATAAGGGTTGAAGTTAATTCAACAAACATTTACTAATGTATTGTGGATGAAGGAGCCTCTGCAAGTATTTTAGCCTCCTCAGTTTGGAAAGTCTTGGGATCTCCCGAGCTTGTGTCTACTTTGCATGAGTTGTTGGCTTTTTACAGACGTCCTAGTGAATATTTGGGGATTCTTCCTCAGTTTCCTATCTCATTAGGTGGGAAGATTGTCCTTGTTTATTTTGTAGTGGTGAAAGGCCCGTTAGATTTTAATATGCTTCTCGGGCTTGATTATGTATATGATATGAATGTTGTGGTCTCTACGCTCTTTTGGGTGATGCATTTCCCTCACAATGGAAGCATTGTCACTATCGACCATCTAGCATTTGATAATCACCATCCTAATTCTGAGTTAATTGAGGATGCCCCTTTATATGTTCTTGGTGTTCATGTAGACTCTACCCCACGGGTTAATTATGTGGCATCTTATCCTCAATGTTTAATTTCTTCTGAGCAGGAACTTGTGAAATCATGTTTTCCTTCTCGATACTTGATATCAACAACTAATCTTTTGGTTTATCCAATGGGGGCATAGGAGCCTTTTCTTCCCCCTCTTGGTCCAAGTGCTCTTGAGTCTCCTTCTGATTTTGATCTCATTGTTTGTAGATCCCCAAGCCCTCATGCTTGTGATTCTTCATTGATAGAATATGCCAGTCCTATCCATAGCCTCCATCGTCATATGGAATATGGTTAGTTTACTTCATCCTTTGGGACTTTTGACCCTCATTTGCATGATTTATCTTATTTTGAATTGCCTTCAGATGAGGCTATCCTTGAATCCATGAGTACAGTTTCTATACCATGGGAGGACTTACACCATGGTTTGTGTTTTATTCCCTTTTGGGAGAATTTCCTAGTTGACTATCAAAGAGACTCTTGGTATGAGCCTAGAAATGGGCTCTACCTGAACCAGTTTCATACATGAGTCGTATCCCCCTAGAGTCTTCTTTAAGCCCTTTTCATACTCTCTAAACATGAAAATATTGTTGAGCGATCTTGTTGTCCTTCACACTCACCAAATTAAAACTTGAAGGCACATATGTTTGATGGTAGTTTACCCCTTTTTCGGTCCAAATGGTCAATTGTACGAAAAAAGTATACTCTAGGAACTTTGGTTCGCTAGAAAAGTATTCTCAGGTATAATTTTAACCCTTTTTCGGGCCTGAGAGACTAAATTTATGAAAAAGGAACCCCCACGTAGTCCATAGTTAAGATCTTTTTAGACTCCCTAAAATGGAAAAGATTGTCGAGTGACCTTGTTCCTTCACACTCGTTAAACTAGTCCAGAAGAACATCCCCTACAGAGTCCATAGTTAAGCTCATTTCAAACTCCTTAAAATTGAAAAGATTGTCGAGTGACTTTGTTCCTTCACACTCGTTAAACTAGTCCAGAAGAACATCCCCTATAGAGTCCATAGTTAAGCTCATTTCAGAATCCTTAAAATTGAAAAGATCGTCGAGTGACCTTGTTCTTTCACACTCATTAATTGGTTCAGAAAAACATCTACATGCATGAGTTTACCCCTTTTCCGGCCTGTAGATTAAGGAGGAAAAAGGTACACCTCGGGAGATTCATCTCGTCGGGATCATTCTCCTCAACAAAATTCACTTTTTCAAGCTAAGGAGACTAAATCTAGAAAAAGGCAGCGAGTCCATAGTTAATCTCTTTTCAGACTCCTAAAAAGTGAAAAGATTTTAGAGTGATCTTGTCTTTGTCACATTTGTTAAAATGGTTTTGAATAGAAGAATTTTCAGTGCTAGTTTACCCCTTTTTTGAACCGACTAGACTACCTTCGAAAAAGGTACCCCAATGGAGTCCTCTTTTGCACTTTTCCAGACTCTCTAAAAATGAAAAACCACCAAGATTACCTTCTCTGGGCTCGTTAAAATTACATTGAAGAATGTTATCATTGTGTCCTATTAATTTCATTTTCATCTCTGCATCTTTGGCCTAATGCTGACTCCATGTTTCTCTCAACTAAACCTTTGAAGCATGCCTTATACGCAAGCCTTGTAGCACTTTTCCTTTGCATCTTGACACCTTGGCCCATGGAGAAATTTTCCCGAGTGTCCTTTCCCTACACATGTCTCCTTTATATGAGCATTAATATTTTCCTTGCGCTTGGAACTAGTATGATTGCGACACTCGTTTCTCCTTTGTAACGTAGCATTCTTTTATTCTTTTTCAAGATTTCCAAAATTATTGAAAAAGACAAAAAAAATCAAATATACCCCAAAAAGAGGACGGGAAAAGTATTTTCTTTTTATGGAAGCACAATGAGTCGCCCTTGGACAAAGCACATCCTTCCATTTTTTCGTCAATATCTTGTATTTAATATGACCTTAGGAAGTTGTTCTCACTACATAGAGTTGTGGCCTCCTCCGTTTGGTTATTCTTTCAAACACATGGAGAGTTTGTGTTGCCTCCTGCATCATGAAATTATGTCAATGTCATGTTGCCTGAGTCTAATCATCTGTCTTGCTATTGTCCAATGGAATTTTTACCCAATTGAGTCGGCCTCTCTACAGTTTGTCTCTTTCCCTCATGCTCGGCCATCCCAAAAGTCCAATCAAGTCTTTGTTTGAAATCACTAAAGTTCTCTGCCTAATCACCAAGATCCTCTTATATGTTCCCTGACGAGCCATCGAAGACCTCTGGGTAGTGAATTTTTACACTCACATTACACTCCTACTCGAGTTTTGAAGATCTTGAATTTGTTTCTCGAGCTCTGAAGACCTCATCTCCAGCCATCAGGCGTCATTGGATTCTTGAAGATGGATACTATACAAGTATATCTTTGATTTTGAGATGTAGATTCGTTGTGTTAGAACCCTAAATTGCACCATACATGCATACCTGGCATCAAACCATATTACTTTCTATTTTCTCCAAGCCATCACTGAGCAACTCTTCTTAAAAACCACATTTTTGAATATGTATATTCCTTGCACCATTATTGCCCGCATACACAAACTTTCTACACCACTACAACTCACGTAGTACGCTACCTGCACTATTACATCCCGTGTATACTCACAAAAGTTGTAAAAAATAAAAATTTGCAAGGAATTCATTGAGATTATGGGTTATTGGGTAGTTTCCCAACTGTCCCACCGCCTATAGCCAGTCACCCAACCAAATAACCATCCTTTACTCATATAAAAGGAGGTGTTGGGGTCTCATTCCAAAGCTAAGCATAATAACATTGAAACTCTACCCATTTCACTTTCCCCCCCTTGCCCCAAGAATTTGCAGCCACATTGTGAGTTTTGAGCCATAATTCCCTATTCTTGCCTTTTTCCTCATTCATAAGCTTATGCCATTTCCCTAGAGAGAATTGTGAGAGGAGAAAGATAAGTGGAAGTGCAGTTGGATCTTGGTGAAGAGGATCACGTACTAGGTTCGAGGAGCAATCATCGATCTCATTGTAAGTAACTTTGTGAGATCAATAAAAAGGAATACTTTTTTTGTCCCAGATATGATGTGTTCAATATTTATGTTTGATTTATATTTGATTATGTCATCTAACCCACTAATTCATATATAATATGCATGTTTGTATCTCTTTGTTTATATTTTTATGAATACAGGTTGGCCTTGGGAGGAGATATGTAGTCAAGGAACAACCAAACGCAAACGGATCGACACTAGACATGGAGTTTAAGGTAGAGTTAATGAATCTTTTTACCTTGTGTTTTATGCATGAATGTGGGGTGTATTTGGGGTAGTTGTAAAATGGTAGGAGACTTTAAACGGTTAGATCTGCCTACATGTTGAACCCTAGTGTAGTCCATAGAGGGGTTTTCCTATTATAGCACCCATGTGGCCACGGCTTGAAACTACGGGCTTAATCCTTCCTTAGCACTTTTCTCCATGTTCGTCCACACAGGGCTTGCACGAACAACATAATTGAGGGCTCGGTTACCTCTTAGGCCCTTTTTACCTTAACACAAGACCAATGTTGGGACCAAGTCCTTCGAAATTTAGCCTTCGACTATTCTGCATTGTTAACTTCCAATTTCCCCAGTAATTACACTTTGTCGAAGTCTTCACTAACTCCACTAGCAAAAATTGGAAGGTCAAGACTTGATCTCCCATTGAATGGAATTCTCCACCCCCAGCTGAAGGATTAAATGGAAATCAATGGTTTTGAATTAATCAAACGTTGAGATGGATATATCTCTGTCAATTTGGAAATTTGGCGCTTTGGGGCTTCGAGACATTTAGTTCTCGTGTCTCTCAATTCCCCCGAAGTGACAATCCTCTGAAGTACTTACCTCACTCCTCATTCGTCTTGATCCAACAGTCAACAAAGGTCCCGAAGGGATCCTAGATCGATGGGTTGCATGCCTTCGCAACTTCGAGATTCGACACTTTTCACTGATAGGAAATTGAAAACACCCAAAGTCACATACTCCTAGAGGCACCATGACACGTTGACGTCACCTAGGGTGATGTGGACCTGTGGATCATGTGCCACGTGTTACTAAAAAATTTATATATCAGGGTCTAAAAGGTGCTCAATATGGGTGACACATGTCCCCACACGACACCCTACCATGTGGCACAAGCCACATCATCAATCAAATGTGGGACTATGAAGCTTTGGGATTCGAAAGTTTCCCAAATCCAACACACACTACCTCCTAGATATCCGAACATCGAACTAAAATTGACGACTTGCACTCCTCCCACAACCAACAACTATGATTAACTATGGGCTTTGGGATTCTGGGCTTCTTGCTCCAAATGATCCCCACACTCCCGAATTATTGAACGTGGAAGTGGTGAGGTTCCGAAGCTCTTAAAATTTTCTATCCTTCCACCCTTTCTAGATCCTATGGTTGACATACTTTTTAATTCCTTCCCTTGATCTAACGATCGACAGGAATTCGGGACTTTGGCACTCCGGGACTCCGGGTTATAGAATTTCATCATATTTTAAAACTCCCATAGTGAAAACTATTGAAGTCATAAATTACGGTTGACCATAATCAATGGAGGAGATCCCTTCATGCCTACCATCAGATAAGATGGTTGATGGGGCTTCATGACTCCGACCTTCAACAGTTCAGGATGGGATGATCAATCAGCCATATCTGATGACTGGGACTCAAGTTATACCCCGACCTCCTATTTGCCTCCATCGGACGACCCCTATTGACGTACCCTCCAATACAATGGTCCATATCTTTTCTTGATCCCATGGTAGCGATTGCTCCCAAATTTGAAAGGCACAGTCATGATCCTTCAATCCCTTACTAAGGATCTTTGATGTTCTATATTCTGCATGGAATCTACAATGCCATTCCTCTTGATATTCACAACTTCAAGTTCATAAATCGATCTCAACCACGAGACTCTAACCAATAGATCTGGCCCATTCTGGCCCAGTGTTTCAACCTGTGGTTCTGATACAAATATGTAACATACCCAGCCACCCATAGGTCGAGATACACCACTTAATTTGGCTGCAACACACCCAACCACCTACAGGCAAGGAATGTTGTATTCCAGGGACTCACTTCACTATGAGTTATCTCAATTCGAATCACCTCTAAGTTAATTAAGAGACATGAAAACCACATGTGGAAATAAATATTCATCCCACAACATAAACTAATCCATGCACAACAATAACCAACAAGAATGCATATTATGAACATTAAACTCAAAGATAAATAAATACACAATGAAATAAATCATACACAAGTAAATAACCATAACAAAGAGCACAACTTTTATGAAAACAAGACGCCAACTGGATGTAGACCAAGGATGTTCCACCCAACCGTAGGCACTATTGTTCCAATTCTCAGTAACAATGTCACCCCCAAGCCAGGTCTATGAATCCACAAGGACGTATCCAAAGTGTCACTCAGCTTCCCAAACTAGTCAACACTCAATCTCTCACGGGATTCTCAACACCCACAACAATCCAAGTACCCAACTCTCTTCTACCCAGCCTACACATCCCAAGAGAATGGACCCCCTTCTCTGCCACACAGTCCCTCAGGTTGTCCATCTCCTTTCAGGGCTCTAGTGCAGCTAGTCCAAAATCTCCATGATGGGACTCTTAGGACTTGTAGTTGTGAGAAAAACTGAGCACATACCAAAGAATCCCAAACATGTAGCTCTTGATTCATGGATAGAATACACCAGCAGTCTCTAAATCTAGAAATACTATGGTTTCTCTTCAACATTTCCTTTTCCTTCCCCAATCCAAGACACGAATGGGGAAATATGAGTGGTGGTAGGATGAATGGAATGAAATCCCAATGAAAGGTGTGAACAACGAACAATTCGGTGAATGAGTGCATGAGTGAAAGAGTGAGAAAACCAATACAAGAAAAAGAATGATAACGAGAGTGAGAACCCCCCAAACAAACCAAGGATGGGTTTATGTAATTCTTGGAATTAAGGAACCACTTGGCATCCCCCCCCCCAAGAAGATCATGTAATTGTTGTTCTCCATGAAAAAAATAATGTGTAATAAAATATAAAAATAAGTACTTAGCCCCTCAATCCCCCTCTCTTGTTCAATCATAGCCCTTTATAACTCTTGTCCTTGTTTGTCTAGCAACCATCGATGTATTGATTATTCATAATGATCAAAACATTGCATTTCCTAGGCACACTAGCCTCTTAATAATTGTTTAGGCACTATGGCATTTCATAACTTAACAAAATACATTATTTAATATGGGGATCAAAACCCAGAGTGTTACAAATATCTTTTGCAACATATCTTAGTAGGTCTATAAACCAGGAGGCATAAATCGAAGGATTGATTTATCGGAAAGAATCGTACTGAGGAAAAATTAAATTTTTGCAAATTTATAGAGCTGTACACAGGTCATAGAAGGGAAATATGTGTATGTACGTGGGTCTCTTTAATCATAGTCATGTACATACATGGGATCTAGTGGTGGCAGACGCATATAATTCCATACAAGTCATTACTGGGGTAGTTTTAGCAACCAATACATATCAGCAGACCAGAGCAGAGGGCACTAGAGTCTAGGCAACATAAAAGGTCTGTCGGGTGGCTTGTTGAGCAGTGACAGGAGGCCAGGATACCAGCAAGGATATATCAGATAGGTGGAGAATGACTTCCATATACATATATAAGATAGATAAGATCACACAGGAGCATATAAGAAGATGTCATATGGGTGAGGAAGGAATTTCATTCAGAGATTAGATGATGATATATCTATTCAAGTCAATGACTCATAGATAGAGAAAAAAAAGACTTTTTCTCACAAAGATCTTAGCACATGGTCAAAAAATAATTTCACCTAGATATATAATCAGTCCAAAGGAGAAAGAGAAAGAAACAGATATATCTGGAACAAGAACATATCTGGGTTGTAGAACAACATCAGGACGAATCCAACATATTGGAGCAGAGTTCCAGAGCTATACGCAAGTTTCAGTATCCCAAGGCCTATACATACATAGGTTGCATAAGTAACAGTCATTTCCATACGTGTGTTTTTGAAGTGATAGGTTCATATATACATGAGTTTTAGTATCCAAGGGAATGTACATATGCAATATGCAGAAGGAACATGTGTGTATAGTTTTTTCATGTTGTAGGTACAAGGTTGTACAACACTAATAGAGGTGATTTCTTGTAGATGTTGGATGTTTCTTAGTGGAGAAAAGATACATACAAAATAATATAGTGATATCTCATTGAATTGGGTGTAGAATGACTTTCATCCAAGTGTGAAAGGGTAGGGTCTGGGGAAAGTATCAAAGGGGCAACAAGGGAGATACTAGTCAGCTAGAAAGACCGAAGGACTGATATTGAGGTATGATAGGCTAGGCTATTTTCTACATTGTATTATTCCTCAGGTGGACCATTATCGTAGGAAGGGACGCCAAGATTTTTATTTTAAATAAAATAAACTAGATCTAGAAGAATGAGAGTTATTCAACAGTCTGACGAGGGACTCATGGACCCATTTGGAGCTTGGTGATGATGCCAAGTATGAAATAAAGGGGAAGGGAATTTTCCTATTCTAACTCGAGTCACAAGGTTGGTTAGAGGCCCAGGATGTCTTTTATGTTCTAAAAATAGAGCTTTCTCTCTGTTTTAGTTTTGGAGGATATGGGTTTTTTCATTACTTTTTAGAGACAAAAAGTACTCATAAGTTCAGAGGGATCTATTCCTGACACAACAATGAGCATTGGTGTTAGAGAGGATAGGTTATACAGGTTGCAAAGAAATCCTGTAAGAATATCCAAGGGGATATTGGATCATGGATAGATGTCAGTGACAAAGGATGAGAAGAAGGAGGCTCTAAAGGGTGAACAATCAAAGGATGGGTAGGGTTCACCAAATTCTAGGATGGGGAGTAAACCTTCATATGGGAAGAGGGTTGTTATCACCTTCCATTTATATCAAGAGATTGAGTTGGTAGGAGATGAAATTGATGGATTCTCAAGCACAAGAGGCTTCTAGGAGAACATTGAGGGAGGGTAGGCCTTCAACGAATTTTCCAAACTTCATGGCATTGATATGCAATGTCATTGATTCCCATACTTCCATTGTTCAGGAAGCAGTTGACCAACAGAGTTGGAGGGATTCCATTATGCAGGATGATGTGGGAAACATTATGCTAGGGGTGAAGGGAGAACCGGTTCCAGGTGGATCTTCAGGAAATATATTCCTCACTAAGAGAGATTGTTGATGCTAATGGTAGCATCAAACATGTATTTATGCATAGGATTGGTGTCTAGCATGCTAAAAATTAATGTGCTAAAAGTAAAAGTGATAAAATTAATTAGCATGTTTCTAAATATCAAGCGAGTATGAGAAGTAATATCAATCGTCAATCACTTTGGAGATTTGAAATATATCATAGCTCATGATTATAAAATCAAGGCTAGGGTAAAGGATAAGACACTTTTCACACAGAGAGTAAAGGAATAACGTTTGTAGTGTAGAGTCACCAAGGTCACACTTAGGAGAAAATAAGGAATGTCTCTCAAGTTCTTGGATCACGAAGGACTGTGATTCAAGAGGACCAAGGAATTGACACTTGACATGAGTTGTGTTGAAGGGAGTTGAGACACAGAGGATTGGATCACGTAGTAATGCTATTAAATATCATGGATAGGTGGAGAAGGAATTCCATCTAGAGATAAGGTCAATGAGAAGAGAGAATAGACGCAACACGGGTGGGTTTCAGTCAGAGGAAGCCATAGGAAAGTGTCACATCATAAGGAATTTTGTTGTATAGTCCTTTCATACATGTATGTGGGTTTTAGTGGAGACAATCACATACATACGTGGGTTTTCTAAAGGAAATTTTCATGCACCTTAAAAATATTGCACTTCTGGGTCGTACAACAAACAATACTTTGCCAGGTTTGTGTACGGTTGTATTTCTATCTGTGGGACAGTATCATTGTTACAAGAGACTTTATTTTAGCATAATAAAATCATTCTCAACACTCGTTTTACCTCCAAGGTATTTTCCAGGGGTATCTACCCAAAACTATTGGTGTTTATGTGTGCACGATTTGGTTTCTTTATTTATGATTTCGCTACATGTTTATTTGATTACTCAGTTGTGATTTAATGAAATAAGTGATTTATTTGGAATTGATTGTCAGGTGCTGAGTAGGAGAATTTCAACACATAAAAAATAAATCAATACAGATTTGGGGTTTGTTTTTCAACATTCTCCCATTTGACATCCCAATCCAAGAACATCAAGCTACATACTTTGGAAAATTACATAGGAGTACCACCTCTATAAAAATGTAGGGGGGTTTTATCATCGTTAGGTTGTTGTTTGGATTTTGACCAATCTAAACATCAACACCTCCTTCCTCCCCAATTCATACTCATCACTTACATGGATGCACTTGATCAGTAATGTCATTCCACTGCACCTAGGGCATATCCCATCTAAGAAATATTTTTGATAGAATGTACTACCCTCCATCCTTGTACACAATATGTTGTGAATAAGGTCTCTAGATGATGTTGGCACAAATATAAATAAGAATTCTTGCACAAGGGTGTTCTGCAATACACAAAATATTTGTGTTTATGTGTTATGATAATAACCATACTCAATGTGATAGCTGCAACAACATGTGTTACAAATTATGTTTATTCCAACATAACAATGCTTGCATTTATGGAAAGATATTTGGCCCAAGTTAAGTGCACTATGTACTGTCCTGAATCTCTCATACAATTTTGTTTGTTCCTGTCAAGAAAGTGTTTAATATGGGGTTCAATTTTCGTAGATAGTATACCACAAGTTCATGGTCCCTAGAATGAGATAGTATACCAGTGAAGGCTGACAAATATGTTGGGCCACCTGTGTCGAGGCTATCTCGTCTATTAGAATACTTTCTAATGGTTTTGATATTTCATTTAATGAGATGAGGTTGTTGGAGAAAATGATGTTTTCTTGTGATCTTGTGAACAATTTATTATGAAAAGACCTGTCGTGATGCATTATGATCTTTAGAACGATATTTCTTACCCATTTTTTGAAAATAACACACAAAGTTTCTAACAATATGATGATTTGTTTCTAAACTTTTCAGTATTTCAATGCAAAAAAATTTCCTAACAGTGGTCAAACGTCTAGATTTTAACAAAGAAAAAAATAATTGAATTTCGTAGCATCAAATTTTGGTTCAAAATATTCTTTAATGATTTTATAAGAATGATAATGAATAGTCCATTTGGGTGACTTACCTTCAAGTGATGATAGACCAATTTCATCCACGTAAATGTGTTTAGGAGTTCTTCGTTACACACTGCTCAATCTAGGAAGGGATGATGAACCCGTATTCTGGCACTCTTGACCTCCCTACCATGGAGTTAACAAAATAGAAGTTATTACCCCTTCAATGACCCATGCATAAATTCTAGGAGGATACTAGAGATTCCTATGGCTAGCTTCTAGAACACCTAACTATCCAGCAAGAGGTTGCACCACAAGAACTTCTTCACCAAAAGGTTGTGCACTAGTCTCCTCTCTAATTTCATCCATCGTATAATCAACTCCATGCAAATACTCTATCATCTGGTCATCCACAACAACTATTCTTTATGATATAGTGATTGGAGGTTCAATAAAAGCATAAATTGGACTGATCTCTGCTGAAATATTGTGTTTTCTTATGTTGATGGAGAAGAAGAAACAGTGGCATCGATTCTTCTAGAAATTTGATTTCCGTCTGCTAAAAGCCCGTGTTTTGACATACGTAACCTTGCATTTTATCTTTCTTAATTTACCTTTTCAATGGTTTTTTATTTCCTTGAAGAGTTTATACTCCAATTTCGTAGGTTCCCCATGTTTAAAGAGAATAGTTGTCTTCCAAGCACACCACAACAAGTTTGATTTCCAATGACAATTGTATTCTAGTTATACAAATTTGTCTTGGTATTACACAAGAAGGAACAACTAACAATTCCAAATCCAATTACATAAATTTGTTTTCCAATTCCACTAAAAATTGTCTTCCAATTGCACAAATTTGTCTACCAATTAAACAACAAGACAAAAAGAACAAAAACCTATCTATTGTTTCTAGTTTTTCATGGAGATGTCAGGCTTGTTCAATTTTTTTGCATAGATGAGGTTGAGTAGTGTGCTTGGCACATACACTAGCACAACATGAATGCACACGCGTTCCTATAAAATGTGTTCCCTAAAGCATGCACACATTTCAGGAATGCACACATGTTCTTGATAGAAATGGATTAGCACCAAGAAAATTCAACCTCATTTCTTTCTAGTCACAGGAGCATGTGCGTTCTCTATATGCAACATATACAACATTTATTGTAGCCCAAATAAACTTATGAATAAAGATTTATAAGGGTTTAGGGACAATTGTTGGTTGTTGTAGGTTTGGGAGGTATTCCCACAAGAGGCCAAGGTGTCAAGAAGGTGGGAATATTCATTGGCACTATATTAGCCTTTCGTTTAAGTGAAATCAGCCCCAAAAAGAGGCTAGGGTCTCAGGGGAAAGATGATGGTAATTGTAGGCTTGTGATGGGGTGTCACACCCTCAAAGAGGAATAAAATATTCTAATTAATTATTGAGTTTTGAAGGGTTTCCTAAACTCACTCATTAGACTTGTATATAAAGGATAGAGGTCACTTTGACATTCGATTAGAGTGGAAGAATGGAGTTAGCATAAGTGAGTTTTCATTTGTGCTAGGTGGCTTGGTGTTTTCAGCAAAGAGAAATTTTGCATGGTGGAAAATCTCGCCTAGGGTTGAGGACTCTCTATTTTCTATTATTGGCAGGGAAAGTCACACCAAGCGTGTGGGAGAGAGAGGTAGATGTAGAAGGAATAAACTATAGGAGTGGATAAATTCGTATGAAAGGGTTCGTACAGGTTTTTTTGCATGTACACGGGTTTCAACAAGAACAATCACGTACATACATAGGTTGCAGTGGGAACAATCACGTACTTGCATGGGATGCAGTGGGAACAATCACATACATCCATACAGTGCTTCCTAGGTAGGTTCAAGTCCATGCAGGGATGATAGCTGACATCAACAGGTCATATAGGAGGTCTACAAAAAAAATTTGGGCATACGATGTTTCCAGGATAGTGTTGAGGTTTGGTTTTCTAATTTGGATGGTTATTGGAGGACAAGGTTTTTCTCATATTTTTGGTGAAGGTTGTCATCATATTTGGTGATATTGTATTGGTAGGGAGGGATGTTTTTGTTGGAGAAATTTCTATTTTCAACACACTAGTTCAGTGGGAGTTAACTGACTAGTCCTATTTTAGACTTTCTAATTTTATACATCACTATTATGCATGCTTTCCTAATTATAGGGTTTCATTGCATATATGAGTGAATATCACTCACTCATTGATCAGATCATAATATACATTGATTCTCATTCTTGATTGTGTATCTCTCTTCATTTTCTTGATAATATTTGTTTGTGTATGCTTTAGCTAGGTCTCTTGTGTAGGTTTCCATGAAACACTGACATGGTATCAGAGCCAAGCTGCTTGGAGAAACCCAGATAAGCCAGAGAAGAGCGAAAGAGGATTTGAGTAAACCTAGTTTCTGCCATCATCGTTGCCTATCCCTATCGAAAGGTGCGATGATTGGAATCATCGTAACCTATCCCTATCGAAGGGTGCGATGATTGGAATCGCCGTAGCCTATCCCTATCGAAGGGTGCGACAGTCGCACTAAGACTTAAGGTGAGATAGTCGCACTAAGACTTAAGGTGCGACATCGTCCCACTGTGTTCTTCATCCGATGTACGGCGATTCAGTTTTTCAAAACCATCACACTGTGTCCTTTACTGGGGTGTGATGATTCAACATCGTCGTACTTTATCCTTCTCTAGGGTTCAACGATTCAACAACCCTCTAGAAAATTGGGTTTCTGAAGTAAAATAGCCATATCGTGAAATCCGTGATCTGGGTTGGGCTAAAATTTGGATGAGAGATGTATAACATAGGGATTCTTATGCTCACCAAAAATATCCAAAATCCACATAATATTTTAGGAGATATAGTTGTTTTATCATATCTATAGCTGCAATAGAACCGTCTTTCATCACAGAGTCAATAGTAGGGATGGAGGCAATGCAACTTATTCAATAAAGTTTGATGATAATACTCACACCGTAAAACTATTTTGAATGGAATCTGAAGGTCGCATTCCAACTCAAAAGAAAAGGATTGTATAATTTGACAATGGCGACAGAAACAGAGCCTACATCAGTGCTTGAGAAGAGTAGATGGGAGAACCGTAAGGATGAGGACACAAGATTACTTCTTGAGTTAATATCCACTTAGTTATGGTTTCATGTTGTTGCATGAAAGAGTCTAAATGATATCTGGACCACCTTGGAAGGACTCTTGTGAAAGGAGGATGAGATGGGAGGTGATATGCTTGAGGTAGAGTTGAATACCTTAGAACCTAAAAGTTTTGATAAATTACATGATTTATTTACTAAATTTAAATCTTTGATTTTGAGCTTGGGTGAATGTGGTATTGACAAGTCTACACAAGAGAAACAACTTATTCTAACAATCTTGGCCAATATAGGACCAAAATGCATTGTATATGTATCCAATTTCCATTCTGGTAGATGTCTTTTTGGAGAAAATTGGAAAATGCCTAGGATGGATCAGTTCATTGAGTCTCTCACATAAGAGAAGAAAACACTCATACATATGGACCTCATCAAGGATCCAAAATCACATGCACTCACCATGCATGATGGAAAAGGATCATCCAAATAGAACGGGAAGGAGAAACAAAATGAGAAGGAGGGATATTCCAAACCCTTTAACGATTCTTCAAGTTCCAAAGACTCTTCAGATTCCAAGAAGAAGAAGAAGGGAAAGAAATACACTTACTACAATAAACCGAATCATGAATAATCCACATGCATGAAGAAACATATCGATATTATGGCACATGCACTTCAACAGAACAACCTTGAAAACTTCATTCTAGAGAGAGTCAAGAAGCATAAGGAAGAAGATCATGCTCCCAAGAAAGATAATCATCATTCCATGGTTGCAATTAATTCCTCATCTGATTCATGGATTATAGATTCTGGTGCATCCCATCATATGGCAGCGAAAGAGGAAGTTTTATCTTCTTTGAGTCCATGCTCAATACCCCCTATTCTCATGGGGGATGATACTCCAGTAGCAGTAACAAGTAAAAGGAGAGTGGAACTCCACAATGGCAGTTTTGAGAATGTTTTACATGTTCCAAATATTTTTATGAATCTTCTCTCAGTTTATCAGATCACTCAAAAAGGTAAAACGTTTGAATTTACATCTGATTCAGTTTCATTAATTGAAATACATGACAATTGCATCATTGCAATTGGTGAGGTGGATCACAAGTCAAGGTTGGATAAATTCACTAAGTTTTTTGACAATGAATCCTCTTTTATAATTACACATAAGGAGAGTACTTTTCATGCACCTACTGTGCAACATGCATATACTCTTGTGCTTCCATCAGTTTAAGACATAAGAGATGATTCTATACACTTAGATTATGTACATGGAAATAAGTAGGTAGTACATCCAGATAAGAAACCAACACTGAAGCTTCAACAGATGCCCAAGAAGGCACAATTCACACTTAAGGCAACATGTATCCTTGTAAGGAATGCATTGGATTCGAGGAGGAATCGATCTCAACATGAGGAGCCTTCTCATGTTCTTCCAGCTTCATAACCTGCGATGCCCATGCATTGTTATATGGTCTAATCCTATAATCCGCAGCTCTACAGTGATGATATTATAAATCCATTATGGAAAGAAGCCATACAAAAGGAGTATGACTCACTCCTAAAGAATCAGACTTCACATCTGGTTCCACTTCCATTAGAAAGGAATATTTTCAGGTGTAGATGGGTCCACGTGATCAAGAGGTATAAGGCTAGACAGGTTTCCAAAGGAATTCATTAGATCCATAAATATTTCTGCATCTTCACAATGAATTTTAGTGAGCAAAAGTTTCATACTTTGCGTGGGATCGTCTTGTAGTTAAGAACACAGTTTCCTAGTATCTTCCATTTTCTTCTTTTGATACATTGTTCTTTTAGCAGTGTGGGGTTTTCCCATGAGGGTTTCCCTCTTTACTCACTTTTATTCAATGTTCATTAACCATTGTACATTAGTACCTAATATGGCCTAGTATTTGGGACTCATTTTTTTTACTCCATAGTGATGTTGAGTGGGAGAAATTTTTTATTTTGACACACTAGCTCGATTGGGAGTTACTTGACTAGTTCTATTTTATACTTTGGGGTGCTGGAGAAATTTTTATTTTCGGCACACTAGCTCAGTGGGAGTTAACTGACTAGTTCTATTTTATACTTTCTAGTTTTATTACATCACTATTATGCATGCATTCCTAATTATAGGATGTCATTTCCTATATGAGTGAATATCACTCACTCATTGATCAGATCATAATATACATTGATTCTCATTCTTCATTATGTATCTCTTTTCATTTTCTTGATAAGGTTTGTTTGTGTATGCTTTAGCTAGGTCTCCTATGCAGGTTTCCATGAAACACTGACAGGTTTTCCCTTGGGATTTATTAATTTGATAAGGTTACAAGAAAAAAAATATTGTGTCTCATATGTGTTGATGATTCATCTTTGATCTTTTGTGTTTCCACTGCATGCAATTTTAGTCAATAATTTTCAGTGTAAAATTAATTAGTGATAGCAGCTAGGGTTTTACTATTAGATCACTATGAAGCAATTTTCATATCTGAAAATTAGTCATATAGAGTTGCATGTGAAAATTGACATGGTATTAGAGTTTGGGATTTGAAGATAAGGAGATCATTTTTTAGACACATAGTTTCTTGATTTGGTTGCGGATTTCTTGTTTTGTTCTCAGCAGATCAAGATGGTGAACACATTGAAGCTTGAGGACAGGTCGGAAGGGGAAACAAACTTCCAAACTTGGAAGATTAGGTTTCTTATCTTGTTGGAGGAGAATGACATCAAAGAGTATGTTGATGATGTGGTTCCTAGCCTGACTGATCTAGTAGATTTCTCATACCACAAGAAGAGGGAATTTAAGGCCAAACGAATATTGCTAGAGTCCATGAAGGATCACTTGATTCCTAACATTGTTGAGAAGACATATTCCAAGGAGATGTATGATGCTATGGTAGGACTATACCAAAATGGGAATACAAGTAGGAAGTTTCAATTGAAGCATTAGCTTCAGGTTGTCAGGATGTCCTAGAGGAAAAAATTGTGAACTATCTTATGAATATTACACAGATTCGATATCATATTGTGGCCATCAGTGATAAGGTGGAGGATGTTGAGTTGGTGATTGTGGTGTTTAGAGGTATTCTCAGTTCTTGTGAACCATTTTTGCAAGGGATCTGTGCATGATATAAGTTACCAAGACTGATAAATTATGGACTGATTGTATATAGGAGGAGATATAGTTGGTTTCTAAGAATGATATGGATGGTATAGTGAAGAGTAGTAGTGATGAGAACCATGCCATTACAACCCACACTAGGAAGGGAAGAAGCGTTTCTCTAGGTAGGAGAGGTTTTCCTAGGAGAAGGGATTCTCCCGAGAGAGAAGCATCTACAAAACAAAGGCAAAGGAAGGATCTTATTAAGATCATATTTTTTAAGTTCCATGAATTTGGTCACTATGCTTCACAGTGTCGACACAAGAGTGGAAGGGGAAGAAGGCAACAAGAATCGACAACAAAAGTTGATGATGTTGCAGGTAGGTTCTAGAGGGAGATCTTATTGGTCTCTTCCATTTCAAGTATAGTATCACTACAAGGAAAATACCCTATAGCAGAGGTTTTTGCAAAATCCCCTATAAAAATAGCACAAAAAATTGTTTGTAGCGGAGGTGCATGGGAAGATGTTTTAGCATAATTTTTTTTAATGGTGCATTTATAAGACTATACTGCGTTGGTGCTCCACAAGAAATAAACACATTGATGCTAATAGAAAATGGTGCACCATTTCAAAGTTATTTAAAAAAAATAGAAAACAATGGTGTGCATCATATAAAACAAGCTCGTGAGCACCATTGCGCATGAAACAGATGCACTGGTGTGCAAAAAATAGGTGCAGTGTATTCACATTTTTCCTTTTAAAAATGCATACCAGTGCACCGTTATATGTTGGGCGCATGGGTACGTTCCAAACTAGTGCACTATCACAAGTTGTTTTTTAAATAATAGTGCACTAATTGTAGCAGTGCGCCAACATAAATAAATGCACTGGTGCAAATAGAAAATGGTGCACCATTGCATATTTATTTAAAAATAACTAAAAAAAAACAATGCACATCATACAAAAGAAGCTCATGAGAACATGTGCACACGAAATGGGTGCACCAGTGCGCAACAAATAGGTGCACAATGTTTGCATTTTTTTTTAAATGTATAATGTTTCACCTTTGTCCTCTAGGAACAATGGTGTGTTCCATATGGTGCACCATCATAGGGTTTTTAAAAATAATCGTGTGTTGTTTGCAACGGTGAGCCCCGATGCGCTTAATTCGAACACACTAGAACATGGATAAATAATAATAATAATAAAAGGTGGAAAAAAACAAATTTTACCATTTCTAGTGCAGAGAAGATCTCAAGCTCCAATGCCACCTTTTCCCAACTGAAGCGCACTTCCATCAGTGATTTTTTTTCTTGATTTGTTTCTGTTTGGTGCTCGGTTCATGGGATTCCAATTTTTCCATACAGTGGGAAAAAACAAATCACTACATCCCAACCATGCCTCCTCAACGAGAAAATGTCTAGTTAAATTATTTATTTCCTTTTACATTGTATTTCACCGGATTAAATTGTGAAATTGAGTAAAATTTTCATTGTTTTTAGAAAAAGAAATTTCTGTGCAGTGCACCCTGTAAATTTTACAGGGTGCACTGAAAATGTATAGTTCATTTTCACCAATGCATCGTAATCATGGATGATTTTAAGGATGGAAATTTATTTTAAAATGTAGAAAACTTGGCGAATCTTACTTATCCTTAATATTACAACTATAAATGTTTGGCGATATTTTTGTAAAAATATTCAAATTTCTAAGGATTTTATATAGTTTTTATAAAATTTTGGCGAATTTAAAGGTAAAATAATTTTATCCTATAGAATTTGGGCGAATCATTTTTAAAATAGAGAATCTTGTTTTTGGAAAAAACATGGAAAATTATCCCATGAGCGAAATTTATCCCCTAAAATCATCCATGATCGTAATACAAAACTCATCAGTGAGTAATTATAAACAACACACCAGTGCATTCCCAATAAATGATGCACCATCGAAAATAAATAGTTTCCATTAAATGGTGTGTTGTTTTTAGTGAACACACCAGTGCGTTCATAAAACTATACGCACCATTTAATGGAAACTATTTATTTTCAATAGTGAATTCCTAGTAAATGCACCGATGCATTGTTTATAATGAACACACTAATGCATTCATAATAAACAACACACGATTGAAAATAAATGATTTCCATTAAATGGTGCATTGTTTATAGTTAACGCATCGGTTTGTTTGTAAAATGATATGCATCGTTGAAAATAAGTAGTTTTCAAGAAGTTCGTCCTTGATAGTTAACGCAACAATGCATACACAATAAAATACACACCATGGACATTATTTTATTTTTAAATTGGTGCGTGGATTATACGAAATAGAACGATGCACAATCATGGATATGACACACCGTTTAAAATGAGATTATATTTTATGCGGTGCATTGTGATGAATGGAACACACCTGGGCATCATAGTATCTAGATGCACCATGCTTTCGCAGTGCATTGTTTACAACGGGGTGCACCGGTGCATTAATAAAATTACTACGCACCCCCTAAAATAAATTGTATTTTGCATGAGGTGTGTAATATATGCGTGTGCACCGTGAGTGGTGTGTTACTGTTTTGCAGGCGCACCAAAAGTTAATTTTTTGTTTTTTTGAAAAAAAAAAATGTTTGCATATTTTGAAATAAATTTCTCATTTAGTGGAAAACAAAATTATGTTTTTATGTATAATTTTGATGTAATTTCTATGTTAATTATGCAGAGACATCGGCGAATAGAGGAGAAACAACAGAGAGTGGACCAGTATAATATGATTCAGGAGTGGAAGGCTAGAGAGAGGGAGACGGATTTGTACCCTCAGCCTAGTACTGCAGCTATGTAGGTCCTCTTGAGAAATGTAGGTGTAACGACCTCCTCGTCTCGATGGCCCAACTAGTGCAATTTTTTTTTTTAAAAGTGAGTGCGCGCGTGAAGAAGTAACCGACACACTTGACTCTACGCCGCCCCCCGACACCCATCAAGGTGCAACCACTAAGGTTACCACAAGAAGGCAAGAACACACCACCAGTAGCTGCAACAGTAATGACCAAGCACACGAACTTACTACAACCCCGCACGACAATAGACAAGTAGCAACCACGTCTTCTATGTAAGGCGCAAGATAAAGGACTCAGGCAACGACCAC
>SNQJ01S0094245.1:0-32074 GCA_010110895.2 Picea sitchensis
GAAATACAAGGAGAGAGTTGCATAGATATATAAGGAGAGTCCAATTCAATGGACTAACCATTCATACCGAAATATAAGGAGAGAGTTGCATAGATATATAAGGAGAGTCCAATTCAATGGACATACCATCATTTTTGAATTTTTATGGTGGGTCCAATTCAATTCACTAACCATTTATCATTTTTTAATTTTGATGGTGGGTCCACCAAAGGGGCCGACCATCCCATGCGTTTCCAAAATATAAGGAGAGAGTTTCATTCATACCGAAATATAAGGAGAGAGTTGCATAGATATATAAGGAAAGTCCAATTCAATGGAATAACGATTCATACCCAAATATAAGGAGAGAGATGCATAGATATATAGGGAGAGTCCAATTCAATGGACATACCATCATTTTTGAATTTTGAAAGTGGGTCCAATTCAACTCACTAACTATTCATCATTTTTTAATTTTGATGGTGGTCCATCAAAGGGGCTGACCATCCTATGCGTTTCCAAAATATAACATTTTCTAAATTATTATTATTATTATTATTAACTGTTCTCTTCCGAAATAACATAACACCATTAGGAAATGGTCAAACACGTTATGAAACATAACATTTTCTAAATTATTATTATTATTATTATTAACTGTTCTCTTCCAAAATAACATAACACCATTAGCAAATGGTCAAACACGTTATGAAATCTTGGACATGAATTCAACTCACTAACCATTCATCATTTTTTAATTTTAATGGTGGGTCCACCAAAGCGGTGGACCATCCCATGCGTTACCAAAATATAAGGAGAGAGTTGCATTCATACCGAAATATAAGGAGAGAGTTGCATTTGGTAAATACTATAAATACTCACTCGACCACCCATTGTTTCATCAAGAATACTTTCGTTTCAGGGATCGTCGACTTCTGATTATTTTTCTGCTCTTCATATTTTCGTTTCAGGGATCGTCGACATCTCGCGCTATCGTACAATATCCGTTGAAGGGATTTCCATCTCACCCTTCCACCCAAATCAAATATCCCCTGCTAAAAGAAAAGCAACTAGTAGTCCAGCCAGAAGCTCTGCCCGCCTCTCCCAAAAAATGAAGATGATAACAACAAATTCTGACACAGAAGAAGGGCTCTCCGTCTCACCCCTCCACCCCAATTAGATGTCTCCAGATAATCCAGTCCCAGCCAGAAGCTCTGTCCGCCTCTCCCAAAAAATGAAGATGATAACCACAAATTCTGACACAGAAGAAGGGTTCTCCATCTCACCCCTCCACCCCAATCAGATGTCCCCGGCTAATCCAGTCCCATCCAGAAGCTCTGCCTGCCTCTCCCAGGAAATGAAGATGACAACCACAAAACCCGCCACAAAACAAGGGGTCTCCATCTCACCCCTCCACTGAAATCAGATGCCCCCCGCTAAAAGGAAAGTAACAAGTAGTCCAGCTCCAGCCAGAAGCTCTGCCTGCCTCTCCAAAAAAATGAAGAGGACGACCACAAAATTCGACACAGAAGAAGGGCTATACATCCCACCCCTTCACCCAAATCAGATGCCCCCCGCTAAAAGTAAAGCAACTAGTACTTAAGCTCGAGGGAGAAGCTCTGCCCGCCTCTCCTCCAAAAATACGAAGAATACAACCACAAAACCGGACACAGAACAGGGTCTCTCTTCCATCTCACCGCTCCACCCAAATCAGATGGCCCCTGCTAAAAGGAAAGAAACTAGTACTCCCGCTCCGGCTCCTGCAACAAGTTCAGCCCGCCTCTCCAAAAAAATGAAGATGAAGTTCAACCCGCCTCTCCTCCAAAAAATACCGGACATAAAAGAAGAAATGAAGGAGTAGTCACCCAGAAGAGCCCCGAGAGTTCAATTGCCCCATGCCTATAAATAAAGGTTAGACAAACTCACTCGAGCTTTGGATTTCAAAACTCTAGGTTCCACCATCGATTTTTTGTTACCTACCACCGAAGGAGCCAAATTCATCGCAGAGGTCACCAGAGATATGGGCTTCGACAATGGCAGGAAAACCATCGATTGGTTACTGGAAATGGTCCGAAATAAACAGTCCCCGGACTTCCAGAATGCACGCAGACAACTGGATTGGTTATTGCCAATTCAAACAGGGCGTTTGGAAGAGCTGACTAGAGAGATGGGCTTCGACAGAGGCGGGCAAACCATTGATTGGATATTACCCATGGCATCCAACGATTTTTTAAAGCTCACTCATTTGCTGGGCTTCGAAGATAGCACAAACACTATAGAATGGTTATTGCATCAGGCAAAGCCCTCCATTGCCGCAAGAATTGGAAGACACTCTGCATCCACCGGTACTGCGGGATACTCATATTCATCACCTTCAGCCCCTCCATTCATTAGTCCAGAGGTTAATGAGTTTGTGAATATTGAAATTGAACCTGAACCAATGAAGCAGCGGGATGTTATAAGTGAAGTGAAAGGCCATAAAGATGGAAGAAGGAATCAAGGATTACTAGAAGAAGAAAAAGCTACAAATATTGTTGAAGTAGATGCAGTCGATATAAAAGATATAGAGCCAAGAGAGTTGAGAGAGAAACCCATGGACGAGTTTGTGGATACTGAAATTGAAACTCAAAGGAAAGAGGAGGAGTTAATGAGTTTATGAATAAGTGAAATTAATTCTAAAAGCGAGAGAAGCGAAGGAGGTTATAAAATGGGTGGAGGTCACAAGATGGAGGGGAATCAGGTGATAGCACAAGGCCTTTCGAGGAATCAGGTATTGCGGAGTTCTTGAGAACCTTCTTGGAAAATCAAGGGAAGAGGTGAATGGTTATTGAGTGAGGTTTGATGAGTTATGAGCATAGTATAAAAGAGATGGAATTTGACTGATGTATCGTGCTCTATATGCTGGCTACTTTAATGGTTAATGTTTCCTAGAAGACTGAAATGAAAGGAAAAAAAATACATGTTCACTAATCTGTCTTTTTGGTTGTTTCATATTAAGGGTATAAGACATGTATCTTAAAGATTATAACTAGAGCTCCTAAGTAATTCGAGGATTGAATGTGGAAACATGGTTGCTGGAAAAATAGTTGAAGAGAGGTGTTAAAATGGTAGCTGATTGTAAAGGAATACACTTAGTCGAGTCCCTCTTTCTCTCAATGTCTTTCAATGGGATGTCTTGAGGAAAAACCAAGATATGGATTTTTTTTAGCAAGTTGCGGAGCCAGGTCGGGACCCAACGAAGCCTTGTAAAGGCCTTATGATGTGATAGTACATAATTTGGATATCCCTTTATAGGCTTAAACCCCAAACAAAAACTTGCAGTGGAACCTAAATCACGTGGAGCATAAAGGAGGATGACATGTCAACATTGGTGTCAGTTTCCACATCGACATATTTTGAGACAAATAGGAAAATTTACTAGTTAATTAATTATAGTCCTGAAAGGATCGAGGATTTTCGACTGCGATGAATCTTGGTAACTAATGCACACCTTCAAGACTTGTCTTTAGGTTATATTCATCATCTTATATCTTCAGGTTATTTTCATCATCTCCAGCATCTTTAGTTCATCTCAACCAGCTTTTCTTTCCTGCAAAATGGTTCACTTCAACCTCTTTCAATTGATTCATCTCCCATCAAATTCAGTTCTCTCTCATATTTTCAATATTTCTATGCCTTCCCTCCCTCCCATATTCATCATTTAGTCAACATACATCATATCTTTCATTCCATCCAACAACACATATGAATTCAAAGAAAAGGTAAATTGAGGTAAAACAAGTATGAATGTCTATAATTTACTAAGAATTTGGAAAATATGATCCATAACCACTCCACACTACACTAAACATCATCACCATCTATAAAGTACCCATTACCAACCGTCAATTCACCATTTAATAAAATTTATATATGATTACAAGACCATGGAAGAATGAAAGCAAGGCTATTGTGGTATACAAATAAAAATACAACAAGCAACATTCATAATGTATTGTCCTTATAAATCATAAATCATTCCTAATGGTAAGCATCTGAAGGCTATAAACAAAGGAATGAAGTTAGTGCTGCATATCCAAGAAAAGAACCATGAGTAAATATTGGACTTATGATGAAAGTAAAGAACACAATATAAAAGTTCCCAAGTTCATACTCATACTACCACCATCTCCATCATTTCAAAACTACTTTTCATATCTTCCACCATAATGCCATCCTTTTCTTGTCCTCTATTTTCATGATAATTTTTTGTTGCTCTATTTTTAAAGAAAATCAATTTATTATGACAATAGGATAAAACTCTATTATTATTGAAGGATAAAACTCTGACTGAATAACAAATAAAAGTATGCATGGAATAAGATTTACAAAGTTCTTCTTTGCACAAGGAAATGCAAATCCTCGGGTTTCAGGGTGTGTTGGGCTTCGTTTTTGTTATATTTATCTACCCAATAAAGCCATTATTTTTAAGTCATTTCTACATTTCATTATTAATACACACCATGAACCCTCATTAAATGTCATCAATCGCCATTAAATATCCGATTAGTAGATCAATACATAATTTTCTTTATTTTTAGTGATTAAAGATGATTATTTAATGTTTACTAACAATGGTTTAGGAAGTGTTATTATTGTACCAACACAATAGTCATTCCTATAACATTACTATAGTTCAACATTCCCATACAATCACTTCCATTCCGATACCCATCATTGTTCGACATACTCACATTTTTCTAGGTAAAAATTGAGAACATGGATTACTCTTTACCTTGTGTAGACCAATGAGGGTTTCAATGTGCCGGATCACATGTGTGATCTGGGCACATAAACAATAGATCAACCTGAAATTAATAGAAGTTCAAGGGAGTCAAATTCTACCTCAATTTTCATGCAAATGAAGACAAATATGGAGATTCTAAAACATGGGTTTTGTTCCCGGTATGGCAATTAGGGCATCATCTAGGCCATTTTCCAAACAAAGACATGGTTTGAGAATATGGTTGGTTTTTCATCACAAATCTTCTCAAATTACACCCCGAGATCTACACTGCGAAACATTTTCAAGTTATTGAATGAATTATAGTTGAAACCAATTAGAAGTATCAATGAATAGCATACAAGATCAAACATGATATGATTGTTTGAAGGTCTTCTACAATGGTTGGGTAGAATCAAACCCAATTCGATCTGATTTTTATGTTAATTATCTTTTTATGGTTTCATTAGTTTTGGAGGGTTTGTTTTATATAAATATATCTATTACGTAATAGAAGCGGAAATTATGAAGAAAAAGTTGTCAGGGAGATAGTGTATTTGTAACCCAAGTTTGAAATCAAAAGAGAATTAGATCTAGTTGATTTGTTGCAAATCTGTTAGATTGAGTTTGTAGACAGGTGTGTGGATTAGTTGCAAAGGTCCCCTTGACCAGATAACTCCCTAGTGATTCTTTTTATTATAATTAGATTTTAGTTTGATTTGATTTGGTTTATTTCTATGTGTTATTTTCTCTATAGTTAATTTCAGTTCTAAAGTCCAAATTTAGAGAATTGATGTTTGATTTGAGCACCTGTAACTACACGGTAAACATTTACATTTATTCCTCAAAATAGAATATGAAAGAACAAATGCATAAATCCCACCTACGTTCCATTCTTTTTATCCCACGACTTGATATTCCTTCTATTCAACCCATCATTTCACATTGTGTATTGCTAGCATTGTCCAACATTTTCCTATTCGCTTCCATGTAAATCTTTATGCATTTGATTCTCTTTTCACTTTCATCCATTAATCACACCCTTTTTACTTAAACACAATCATTCCAACTCTTCCTTGAAATTTGATCTTCACTGATCACATTCTATCTACACAATTAATCTAAATCTGATCTCAATGCCCATTGTCTCAGCTTCTAATTCATCTCTACAATATGAAAAAAGTGTGTAGGATAGTACAATATGAAAAAAGTGTAGTTAAAGCTCAATGAAGGCCATTGTCACAATGTTGACTAGTGAAGAATTTGTCCAAACAATGCAACCCAATGATGAGGGGGAATCCCTTAACTCATCTCTATATTTGATGATTTTATAAAACATTTTGAAATATGATGGTATGTGATGCTAAATAGGAACATATACATGATAGAAATGAAAAGAATAAAAACTAGACTACATATGCATCGATAGGAAATGGCATGGATTCACAGGCCTCATAAAATAAATATAAATACAAAATTCTTTCTAACCTACTTCTTTAATTATTTTTCTAGCATAATAATTGACAGTAATTGACATTTTAGCAACATACTAACAACAATATAATAATTAACAACAATATAATGATTAACAATAGTATAATGATAAAAACAAGAAATGCATAGGTATTTACCTCCAACACGATGTGAACTGAAGTTGATGATGTGATTGATGATGGTGATCCTTCCCAAATTGTGTATTAACCTCCCAACCAACTAACAACAGTCTCTCTGGATTCCTAGCTCCAGGAAATCCTTCTGTTTCACGGCCCCAGAGCCCAAATTCCGGCCAACAAGCGTGCTTGTGAGGAGTCCTAAAAGAAAAACTATTGCATCCAAAAACTGTTGTTTCCTTCCCTCTTCCTTATCCCTCTCCAAATTTTCTTACCATCCCATAAAACAAAATATCCAAAAAACCAAATATCCCTCTCCCCAATTTCTCCCCTCTCATATCTTCCTCCCTCGAATCCCATTTCTCCAACACTTTGACCCCATTAATTCATACCTTGTCTCTCCCATTAATTACTTCATATACCAATGTTCATAATCTTATAATAAAGTCTCCATAAAGTCATTTTAATAATTAATTAAATTAATATCATTCATTCATTATAGTGCATGGTTAATTAGGTTGTTACATACACCCACCCTTCGAAACTTTCGTCCCGAGGTTAGATTAATTTACAATACAAGGGTAATGACACATGGTTCATGTACACACATCAAATAAACAGCTGCAGTATCAGTAAGCAAGAAAAACTTATTCATACTAGTGTACATGTGCAAAGAATGCATGTGTAGCTGTGATGACTTCTTGGGATTAGTCTATAACACAAACTCGTACATATCTATGCATTATCATGTAAATGCATTCAACCATAATCTCAGTTCACGTCCGCATCCAGCGTGTCTTCATGTATCTTTTGATTCTTCTAGTAATCTTTGATTCCCTCCTCCATCTTTGTGACCTTCCAATTCACTTATAACATCATGTTGCTTCTTTGTTTAAGGTTCAATTTCAATATTCACAAACTCATTAACCTCATGCTTCTTCTTCGTTTGAGTTTCAATTTTAGTATCCACAATCTCGTCCATGGGTTTCTCGCTCAAATATCGTGGCTCTATATATTATATATTGATTGAACCATACCCCTCCATTTTTATTTCCGTTGGACAAAAATACCAACTACCAACTACCAATTGTGACTTATGTCACATTGCACACAATTGCCAACTACCATTATGTCACCGAAATATTGAGATTCTTGGTTTCTCCTCTTGTTTCTTTACTTTTTCTTGGGATGAACTGGGTTCGGATCTCAATGGGTTTCCAACAAAACACTCAAAAACAATCGGCCCTCCTAGTAAGCCAGAAGGAAGCGTCGCTGGAGTGCAATAGTGTAATCTCTAGATAAATTTTATGGGTTGATTGATAGCTTCTCAGGTTATTTGCAGTCTAAGAATATGTTGGGATTTGTGATTGTGTTCTTTCTTTCTTATGCATCATCCTTGTTAATCGTTCAAGTACTTCTATGATTTATTCATCTTTAAACCTATCCATGCATGTTGATATAACTACTATAACCATTCGATTTCATAAGTTAATGATCAATAGAAAGTAAACGTTCATTAACAATCATATAGAACACAAGGTTCACCCTAGTTCACCCCTCCTAGGGCTATATCCACAAAGATCTGGCTTCTCTTCTATTTTATTTGTTCTACTGCAAAATATTGCATTGCACGCATTAAATCTTCAGTAATACAATCATGATTGATGGTAAGAACCCTCTATGAGGATGAACTAGATCACCGTATCCTGGAGTTAGTTCCTACCCACCTCCAAGTTATTTGTATCCGCTCATGCTCTATATCACACTTCTGGCATTATGTTGGTTTGGAGTCTCTATAATTCCTTGGTGGGTATCTAAGCCATGACTACTTCAAATTTATCAATTTCCCTTTGATTGTATCGTAGTCTTCAGTCAGATCTTATCATTTTGCAGAGTGACTTTGAATGTCTCCTTCCTTGCCGCGACCAAGCGTACTCCTCATCTCCTTCTTTTTGCGTAGGGGGTATCTATGTCTTATCATGTCGTTGCGCTATGGCCTGTGGTAATTCATGACTCTGTAATTGTTGTAGATTTCCATGATCTTTTCTCTTTGTGCCTCTACAATAAATACCATCGCTTCCCCCATGTCTTCCAACGTGTTTGCGTTGAATTCAACATCATCCTCTGTCAAAATGATTATTAGGTATTTTGTGGTATGCTTCCTCTTTTGTGTCTCATCTACTTACATTATCTTCATTTTATTATGGCGGTTGTGCTCCACTCCTTATAACTTGTACCCTTTCTTCACCGGTCTGTGATGTGTCCCCCTTTATGGCATCCTCTTGGATTTCTATACTAGTCCTTTTTGTTGTCCTCCTTAGTCTTTTGGGCAATGCAGTACTTCCTGATGGTTGATTCCACAATGAAACCTCTCTAGTGTTATTAGATGGGATGTCTAGTTTTACTTAGGAACCTTATTCATCCTTTCCCTTAACAGGCTTGGTTTATTGTCATGGTTGGATTTTTGTTGGTTTTTCTCTTGGCATCTTCTTTAATCTGTAATCTCACGATTATCAGTCAATTTCTGCTTGTGACACAATAATGCATCTCAAGTCAATTTCTACCATTGTGACAAAATATTATTTCTTGAGTGAGGATGACATGTTATGGTTTGAATTTGGAATACTAGATCATCATAAGTGGTCACTATTTGAAGGAGCATCAAGCAAGGTCCACCTAGTTTTTTCATGCGTAGGAGACAACCACATTCAACACATCCAATGGACAACTTAGTAAGATTTAGCAGAACTAGAAGTCAATCAAAATAGGCCATTTGGGAGCTCAATGCATGAAAGAGAAAATATCGATCTTCAATGGTGAATATATAGCCTCCTCTTCTAGTTCAATTATTTTATGTCATTCATGACTTCAAAGACCTGACAAAAAGGATTTTTATTGGAATCTAACTAGCCCAATTACGCGCGCCTTTAACAGTGGTCGCGGGGGTCGAAATCATAGTTTCCCATACTCGGTCCCACCTAACACCGTATCATAGTTTCACCCCCCAATCTCTTCTGCCTTGGTTCCTGTCAGATTACATCCAAATCGCGCTCCTCGGTGCGTAATGCGTCGTCATCCACTCACACTTACTCCGGGTCTCCCCGCGTGGAGTCTCCCACCTCTCCAGCGGTACACCATTCTTTGTTTTTCATGCTAATCGCTTCGCCAGATCCTAACCCACCTATTGCCACATCCTCGCCCACCTCCGTAATCCACATCCTCTCATGTCATCCCTGTTGGATAGCGGCTCCACATCTCCTTCCACGGTTGTTGGTAGAGTTTCAAGAAAATATTTTTGAAGTACCGTGGTATTTGATGAGTCAAAGGCAAAGTGCATAATGGTTGATGTCATCGCGTGGGCAGGGGTTATGTCTCGGGTCTGAGGGTGAATCGGATCTATCGAGGAAATTCAGCGAAAGGAAGGTCAGAGTGGAATCTTCCCATCACGACAATTATCGGAAGCATCAAACAACTTTCTTGAAGCATGCTGGGGCTCGATGCGGAACTTTGTTCTTTCGCGCTGATTTCTCTTCCAATTCGGTTCATCCAACACAGCCATCGATTCGGTCTATTAATTAGCGGTTTAGTTAATCCAGCTCCAAAATCGTTTTAGATATTAAATTTATAAACAATATTCTGTGGGTTATAAGAATCACTCTGTTGATTAACTCCAGTGGGAATTATACATGGTTTACTCCATGCAATGTTTGTTAAGTTAATAGTTTGTTCTACAAACAGTTATTTAGAGTTAGGTCTCAATCCCATATGGATGAGAACCTCGCAACTCTTTTAAATATGTAGTATTTGTATGTTTTGAGGTGTTGGGAGTTTTTGGAAGAAAAGTAGGAGCATTCGAAGGATTGGACCTACTCAATTAATTGTAAGTTTTTCTACCTAATCAAGTAATATGTTGATGACAATTGTGTTCTCTTACTCAAATATTTATGTTTTGATTCCTATCTTAAATGCATATTTTGTATGTGTGCAATGTACATTTCCTTATTATTTCAACTATTGTTTTGGTTTATCTTTTGTTGAGTATGCAACATGTTATACATCTATTGTCTAGTGAAACATCCACTATTTTGCAGCATGTTGAGCGATTTGCATCTAGATGTTTGTCTAAGTCTTAACATATTATTTTGGGTCTTAGTTTTCACACAAAAAGTAATTCATTGCATGTCTTGTTGTTGTTGTATGTGTTTGTCTTTTCATACCCCCAATTTTCATTTAATACCCATGCCATTAGCAAAGGAGAACATAATTTTACACTGTGTGGCCTATCCTATCACAACACTATATTTGAAAACGTCGCCAATCTTGCCAAAAAACCAACATTAATGAATAATCGTTCCAAAGCGTGGGTGGCTGGATTTTGGGAGTTAGTTGTAGACCTTAGGACCAACATCTTACGGTGGCGTTTCAAGGAGCGAGGAAGTAACAAAATATGTTTCCTTGATGAAAACGTTGATGCTCATTGGGTGAACAAATGACAGACACCGACACACATGGCATCTTTCACAGGAGACACCAGCGGTAACATTGGAAATAAATCATTTGATGCCCAAAAAGGATTCGAGATGCAAATATGAAAGAGCCAACAAGGCCAAGAGAATCATTCTAGCCCTAAGAATAACAAAACATCCTCTGAGTTAGAATGGAAACTAATAAAATCCACCCTAGCTCATGGATATACCTCCCCCCTCAAGTCAACGATCCTTGTAATGAAAATATTATTGATGATCCGTCAAACGAAAATATTCTTGATGAAAAAAATGGTGTCAGTTGATTGAAGATGTATTCCTAGTATTTCTTGGAATACAACCTATCCTTACTCATTTATGGATTTTAAAGCCCTTTGTTGAGACCCACCACCAAACCCTTTCCCTTATATTTAGGAACACATGGGATGAATTTCTTACTTGGTGGACCCCTACAAAAAACAAAAAAATGATGAATGGTTGATGAGTTGAATTCATGTGCAATATTTCATACCGTGTTAGGCCATGTGCTAATGGTCTTTTGGATGAGAGAAATTCAAACATTTATTGGCCTTAATTTTCTGGGATTTAACATTCTCATTAATAAAATTGTGCATCAGCATCTTTTGTATATTGCAATATTTATATGTATCATGCAATATATCTTTGGATACAGTTCATCAACATGCATCAGTTGATCTTAGAAACGATAGTGGATTTTAGTTAATCAATTCGAGAATTGTTTTAGATTAAATTTATAAACAATATTATGTGGGTGATAAGAATCACTCTTGTTGATTAACTCGATTGGGAAAGTATACATAGTTTTACTCATGCAATGTTTAATTAATTAATAGTTTGTTCTACAAAGGGTTATCTAGAGTTAGGTCTCAATCCCATATGAACGAGAACCTACACCCAACTACTTTTATAAATGTAAAATATTTATGTATGTTTTGAGGGTTAGAGTTTTGGAAGAAAAAGTAGGATCATTGAAGTTAGTTACTGTTAATTGTAAATTTTTCTACCTAATCAAGATATGTTTATGACAATTGTGTTCTCTTACTCAAATCTTTATGTTTTGATTCCTATATTAAATGCATATTTTGTATGTGTGCAATGTACATTTCCTTATTATTTCATCTATTGTTTTAGTTTATCTTTTTTATTGGTATACAACGGTATCTATTGTCTAGTGAAACATCCACTATTTTGCACCCTGTTGAATGATTTTAAATACAAGATGTTTGTCTAAGTCTTAATATATTATTTTGGGTCTTAGTTTTCACACAATAAGTAATTCATTGCATGTATTGTTGTTTTTGTATGTGTTTGTCTTTTCATACCCCCAGTGTCATTCATACCCTTTCATTAGCAAAGGGAGAACATAATTTTTACGTATGGCCTGTCTATCACAACTTATACATCTTTGAAAGCACAGTCATGGCTTAGTAAAAACCAACATATTGAATAGTCATTCCAAAAGCACGATGGGTGGCCTAGTTTGGGAGTTAGTTGTAGACCTTAGGACCAGCATCTTAGAATTGTGCTTTGCCAAGGAGCAGTATAAAAGTATATTTCCGCCAGAAAAACATTGATTAGCTCGGTGGTGAACAAATATTAGACACAAACACCTTGCCATCTTTTTCACGGGTATGGCGGTGACATTTAAAATAAAATGTTGATGCTTAAAAGGGATTCAAAGAGATGAAAACATGTGAAAATAACAAAGCCAAGAGAATAATTTCTAAATGAAGAATAACAAAACATCTCTATGAGCTAGAATGGAAACTAATAAAATCCACCCTAGCTCATAGATATACCCCCCCCCAAGCCATTGATCCTTGAAGCAATATTATTGATGATCCTCAAACCAAAATATTCTTGATGAAATGTGTGTGTGGGTGATTATTGTATTTATAGTATTCTTGAATGCAATACGTCATATATTTGGGTAACACATGAGTTTTATTTGGTGGACCCACCACCAAACCCTCTCCTTATGTTTGAGAACGCATGGGATGGTATGCCCCTTTGGTGGACCCACCACAAAAATAAAAATGATGAATGGTTAGTGAGTTGAATTCATGTGCAATATTTCATAGCATGTTAGGCCATGTGCTAATTGTCTTTTGGATGAGAGGAATTCAAACATTTATTGAAAATGTTATGCTTTTAATTTTCAAATAAAATAATGATATAATAATAATGTATTAATAATTTAATAAAATAAAATAATGATAATAATACTAATAAGTTAATTTTAAAGTACCCTGCCATCTTTCACCTGGAGACACCACTGAGTAACATTTAAGAAATAAATGTTGATGCCCAAAAAAGGATTCAAGAGATGCAAATATGAAAAATAACAAAGCCAAGAAGGCTCATTCTAACCCTAAGAATAACAAAACATTCTCTGAGCTAGAACGAAAACTAATAAAATGCACCCTATCTCATAGATATACCTCCCCGCTCAAGTCGACGATCCTTATAAATATATAGTATTTATATAATGTATTTATAGTATTTACTGAATGCAACCCTATCCTTATATTTGGGTAACACATGGGATTTTCGGCCCCTTTGGTGGACCCACCACCAAACCCTCTCCTTATATTTGGGAACACATGGGATGGTCTGCCCCTTTGGTGGACCCACCACAAAAATAAAAAAATGATGAATGGTTAGTGAGTTGAATTCATGTGCAATATTTCATAGCGTGTTAGGCCATGTGCTAATGGTCTTTTGGATGAGAGGAATTCAAACATTTATTGAAAATGTTATTCTTTATTTTCAAATAAAATAATGATATAATAATAATATTAATAATTTAATAAAATAAAATAATGATATAATAATAATAATAATAATAAGTTAATTTTAAAGTTAAGTTTAGTTAAACATGAAATTGGTTTATGAGATTTCTTGCTTGTGGGATAAGATACTATTTTCACACAAAGAATTAATTATTGAAGTTTGTAAATGTATACATTTGCCACTCTCTATATTTCAATATAACTTCTAAGAAAAAAACTCATATTATATACATCCCCGTGTCTATTTAGTTTTGAAAGTTTTTTTATCCTCTAAGATATTGGTCTAGTGATACGACTTAGGCCACACTAAGACATTATAACCAAGTTGGTCGCAGTGAGTTAGTCATCTAGACACTAACATTAGCTTTATGGAAGTTTGAGAATGAGGAAGTGTTTTGTGAAAAGTAAAGGTATAACTAGTAATAAAGCACATTAATTATTTTCCACATAATAAAGTACATTAATATTAATCAAATCAAGTACAATGTAAATTAACATAAATTACAACTTCTTTTTAAATAGAGAAACAACTTTAATGAGATAACAAGATCATGGCACACAGAATTAGTTCAACCATACATCTATTGTGAATCTAAAATAACGATCTACAAAGAATTTTGAAATCAAGGTAATACCATGTATCCTTTTGAATGAAGGTACGATTCAAATCAAATATGATATTAGTGACCCTAGGTGCACAATCCCTTGATTGTGAAGATAGTTGATAAAATTGTGACTTATGTCGCATTTCACACAACTACCAAGAAAGCAATGATGCCCAAGTGTAATAAGAGGTGAGCTCTTTTTTTCTATAAAAGAAAAGCATGAATTCTATTTACAATTGAATGGATAATTACATTCTTTAGGTACCTTTGACACTTGTCCCAAAGATTTGTCCAAAATAATTTTCTTTTCATACTCAGATTCGACTTCTACTTGTAATCATTCAAAAATATAATGATCGCCCATGATACAAAATGTCTTAAAACCAAGTTCATTTTAAAATTTTACTCCAATCATTGAACTTTATAAATACCCTTACATAAGAAAATTATATTCACTAATAAAATGTGAACAATACAGTAAAAGATAACATTTGGCACCAGTAAATGAAACCTTCAAAGACTTGGTTGTGTAGTTTGTGATGGGACTCTAATACAAACCACCGCTTCCCCTTGTCTTTGAACTTGTTTGCAATGAATTCAACATCATCCTCTGTCAGAATGATTATTAGGTATTTTGTGGTATGCTTCCTCTTTTTTCGCATCTCATCTACCTGCATTGTCTTCCTTTTCTTCTGTAAGGGTTGCACTCCACTCCTTGTAACTTTTACCCTTTCTTCACCGGTATGTGATGTTTCCCCCTTTCTAACATCCTCCTGGCTTTATGTCCTAGGCATTGTTATTGTCCTCCTTAGTATTTTGGGCACTCCACTACTTCTCGACGGTCGATTCCACGATGTAACCTTTCTAGTGTTATCGGTCAAGCTATTTGTTTTTACTGAGGAACCTTCTTCAAGCTTTCCCTTAGGCTTGGTGGGTTGTGTCGTGGTTGAATTCATTGTTGTTTGTTTTTCTACTGGTATATTTTACTATGTTGGCCAATCTCTCATTATCCAACAAATTTCTTCCTTTGTGATGCAATATTGCATCTCCAACCATTCCTTCTTTAGATCCCTTATGGCCTGGATCAACATGTGATGTATGCATTCCTTTAACCTGGCTATCCTTTAACATTTGTTGTTCATTGTTGTATTTCTTCGAGCAACATCACAAATACTATGTTATTTTATTGTTGATTTTTATTTTCCTTGGCCTACCAAAGGGACTCATATTTGGCCACATAGCATTTTCTTTTCCTATACAGGAAGGATGAAAATTTTGTCTCTTGCCACCCTGCCAAGTCTATAAGAATCATGAGCCAGGAAATATGGAACTCATTTCCATTACCCTACGCATATCATGAATAAACCAAAAATTGGTTCAAGAGGTATGGTGCCCAACTGAACATCACTCCTTTTGCGTACTACACAACTAATGCTATGACTCCTATTGGATTTTCTTCTTTTCTACATTTCCTCATCAACTTGCAAGACATAATCTTTCTCATGAACCTTGTCACATTTCTATTAATTTCCTTGAGCACAATGCCCATGTTTCCTCTGTCGGTGCCAAGTTGTGCTTTTACCAGCCCAACAATTCCCTTCTCGCCCACATTGTTATCCAAGTACTCCTCTGGCTATGCGTCGAGCATAGGTAATCCTGTAATCTTGGTGATCAATTCCACATCCAGTTGTACCAACTTATCCATCCACATGATGTCGCCATGTACCCATGATAATAACGATTTGATGTAGTTTGTACTGTGCCCGAAGTGCGGTATATCAAGAAGGTTCATTATTCTAAAGTTATACAACGTTGTTGTCCACTACACGGGCTCCATTATAGGTTTACCTATGGGTCCAATTTCCCCTGTGTTTTCTAAGTATGTTTCTTCAAACAAATCTAGGACCATAGTTACCATTGTGTCTGGGAGATATCGAAGAGTGATGTCTTTGGCGTTTCGTGCCTTTCTTTTCTTCCTGACAACAGATGGGCATGCCTTTGTTCTTTTTGTGTCCTCTTCTTCCCTGTCGGATTTTGGTCGATTGGTGATTTCCTCGACCAACACCTCTTCTTGTTCATGACCTTTTTGCGGACCCATTGTTTCATTAGGTTTAGTAGGTGTTTAAGGATTAGGGTTCGAGATACCATTTTGGGTCCCAGAAGTCTACCCTACTTCCCCTTGGAGCGCTATCGATTTTTCCTCTTCAACTCGTGTCGGGATGATTGACCCTGTTTTTGAAGTAATGACATCTTCAAGATCGACAACGTTCTTGGGATCTCTCATACTTTCCTTGCTCCTCTGGACTTGTGGAGTACCCCGTACATACTGGCATGGAGCACCAAAATTTGGTGGTGTCATCTTTTATCGAACTCGCACACTCACTCACTTCTTTGCACAATTATAGCTATGGCACACACTTGCATCTCACTTTGTGCTAAAAAAATAACTAAGTGTTGAACTAACATATGCTTTCCACACTTTATAGACTTGGTCATAATTGTTTTTCACTTTTTGCGTGCACTTCCTGCTCACCGTCTTTTGATGTTGTCACAATAATTTTTGAGCGTCAATTTTTTCCCAATTTACTTTTGTTTATTCAACTTTTTCCTCTTTTGTATTTTGGTTATTTTTCTATTTTTTTGTTCCTTTTTGCTCCTTTTCCAATTTTTATTTCTTTTTATCAGTTTTCTTTCCTAATATCTACTATAGTACACTATATACACAGTTTTCTTACTATGCTGTAACTTTTAAGGGTTAGTAATTTGATTGTCCCAATATAGTTTTAGTCAACTACCATTGATCATTCCTTTCAGTTATGTTCCTACCAAGTCCTTTAATTGCATACATCCCCCATTTGTCATAGTCTTTACAGAGGAGAAATATAATCATAAGTAGGTAATCCCTGAAACGAAAATATTCTTGATGAAAAAATGGGTGGTATTTGAGTGGGTGTTTATAGTATTTACTGAATTCAACCATCTCCTTATATTTGGGTAACGAATGGGATGGTCGGCCCATTTGGTGGACCCACCACCAAAATTAAAAAATGATGAATGGTTAGTGATTTTAAAACATGTGCAAGGTTTCATAGCATGTTATACCATGTCCTAATAATCTTTTGGATGAGTGCAATTCAAACATTTATTGGAAATGTTATGCTTTATTTTCAAATAAAATAATGATATAATAATAATAATAGTAATAATAATAGTAATAATAATTTAATTTTAAAGTTAAGTTGAGTTAAACATCAAATTGGTTTATGAGATTTATTGCTTGTGGGATAAGATACTCTTTTCACAAAAATATTTAATTATTAAAGTTTATAAACATATACATATATTACTCTCTAGATTTCAATATAACCTCTAAGAAAAAAACTCATATTATATAAATCCTTGTTTTGAAATACAATAATTCTTTGTATAATGCATAGTACTACATATTAATTAGATTGACTTTTTAACTCTATAACATAGTAATTCAACATTTTTAATTAAAAAGAAATTAAATCTTATAACATAATAATACATATTAACTAGGGTCTATTTAGTTTTCAAAGGTTGTTTATCTTATAAGGATTTAGTTATACGACTCAATTTGGCTAGTGTATATTAAGTTTTCAAAGGTTGTTTATCCTCTAAGATATTGGTCAAGTGATATGACTTAGGCCACACTAAGACATTATAACCAAGTTGGTCGCAGTGAGTTAGTCATCTAGACACTAACATAATATTTATGGAAGTTTGAGAATGAGAAAGTGTTTTGTGAAAGGTAAAGGTATAACTAGTAATAAATCACATTAATGTTTTTCAGCATAACAAAGTACATTAATCTTAATCAAATAAAGTAAAACTTAAATTAACATAGAATTACAAATTCTTTTTAAATAGAAAAACAACTTTAATGAGATAACAAGATCATGGCACAAGGAATTAGTTCTTCCATACATCTATTGCCAATCTAAAATAATGGTATACAAAGAGTGGTGACATCAAAGTAATGACCATCTATCCTTTTGAATCAAGTTATGATTCAAATCAAATATGAGATTAGTGACTTTCAGTGCACACTCCCTTCACACTAAAGATAGTTGATAAAATTTTGACTTATGTCGTATTGCACACAACTACCAAGCAACCAATGATGCCCAATGGGGTCGTCTACCTCACCACTGGTGGAGCCACATATTCCTTCTCATAACTATGATTCTATGAGAATATTTGAGTTTGGTTTTCTCTCCTTGAAAGTATCACGGGGAGTTGAATGTATTACTACATCTTGAAAAGTATCATGAAACCATGTTGGGTGTAACATCCCGCTCTGACGCACTTACAAAACTTATTCTTTGAGGACACTTGCTCGCAAGTGATCTGGATTTTATGATGATAAAACTTTTTCCTTGATTATGATGTGTTAAGTTATATGACAGGATGTTTTTACTACATTGATGTAGACAGGTGCTGCTGACTCAGTTTCATTGAGTGTGTAGGGTTTCGGACCTGGAGGATGCAGAGGCATCGGTGGAACTCCCTTGGACTCTGGATTGAGTCAGGGAGTGGGATAATTGAGTTGTTTCATTTACGATGATATTGTTTTGTTTTGATGATATGCTTTTGATTTTATGATATATTGTCGACATGATCTGACATGATGGTTGATGAGTTGTTCTATCATTACGATATTGTTTTGCTTTGATGATATGCTATCGATTTTGGCGGGATATATTGTCGGCTACGATCCGACATGATGGTTGATGATGCAGTCGATTTATAGCTTGCCACCGTACCTGGCTATTATATGGAGGGCCACACACGGTTCCGTAGATTGAGGGAGAGGTGGATGTAGGCCCCGCTTACGCCTCTACTAGCACTCCTCGCCGTATTCTAACCGTGAGGTTAACGACACGAAGTTCGAAAGAGGATCCACGATACCGGGTGGAGGGAAGATCAGCGACAATCACTCACGACGCGATTCATACGCTGCAATTAAGGGCCTTATTGCTTAGGAGCCCTTAGTCTCCCATAAGTTCACCGGCTGGCGTTGACCTGTGCTGCTGCAGAGTCTACTAATCCGCCAAGCCGAAGTGGCACCCTTGGAGCACGTGCATCCCCGGGCGGGCAAGTAATGTCGCCGCGAAAAGAATCACCAAGCATGAAGTGGCACTTTGGAGCACGGTGCATCCCCGGCGGGCACGCTGCAGGCAACGAGGTGAGTGTCCTTAGAGCACGAAAGGCCCCGGCGCAATCACGCCGCATGGACGATGATGATGAGACTACCTGATGATGACCCTAGACCTTAACGCCTGATAAAATTTTAAAAAAACGACTCCCATAATTAAAATCTTGACTCGCTCAAACTCCTGTCCTAAATTCAAATGATTCCAAGACAACTTTGACATGCCCTAAAAAGATCCTTCAAAATAAACCTAGTATGAAACTAAAACCCTGTGTATGTCAGCTTAAGTCTCTTAAAACTAAGGGGGTAAGTGTGGATGAGGGGATAAATTCACTGAACTGATGTGGTTTTAATTTTTAAAGGAAGAATTAAAATTTTAAAGAGTGGGAGTATAAATGTAGGCTTTAAAATAATTATTGAAAAGACTATTGGGTTTATTTATCATTTCGTAAAAAAAATAAATAAATATATATATATATATATATATATATATATATATATATATATATATAAATAAATAATTAATAAAATAAAAATAGTAAAATAATAATAAAGAGAGGAATAAAAATAATAAATAAAATGAGGAAACTTGTGAAAAAGGAAACTTAAAAATGGAAAAGTGCAGGAGATACATAGGGTAAAAAGCAAAAGGAATCAAGATTTAGGAGTTACTAAACGTAAAACTTCATTTTAGGGAAAGTGATTAAAAGCATGAGAAGGAATCTAGGAACCCTAGAGAAATTCTCTAAGGAGTGATTTTGGGGAGTGAGAGAATTTAGTCTTTTAATTCATTAAAAAGAATTTAATTATTGAGAACCCTAGGGATGAGCGACAATCCTCTTGAACAATCTCAATCGTCCAAGTGTCGCTCATCCACAGGGTTCTCCAATAATTAATTTAATAAACATAAATTAATTAAAAAAAAAAGAAAGGAAAGGGAAGGAAGGGGATGGAATACTAACGTGAACGCTATTAATCACGGAATTGTGGTTTGACGGATTTTCTGTGAGGAGTTGGGTGTATCTCAAATTGCAGTGGGAGTGGTAGCTCACCGTGGAGGCTTTGTGGCTGAGACGCTTGGGGTCTATCTCGGGTTCTTGTGTGGCCCATTTGGCGTGCCTCGGGGCTAAGGGGAAGCAGAGTACCTCTAGCTGCTTACTGAAGGTACCGGTAAGCCTTTGGCGCTCGGAGACGGAGCCGCAAGGAGCACGCGATTACCTACACGGAGCGCTGACGCCTCCGGCTGGGCTATGGGCTAAGGTGCATATTTTAATTTCAAAAATTGTTTAAAAGGGCTAGTGAAATCTTGTCGGCGTCTTGCCAAAAAAAAGAACTTGTTCCTCACCGGATTCCCCTGATAACGGTTTTTTAATCTCTGCGTTGTTGTTAAAATCTTTTTCTGCGATATGTGGTGTAATTTTTATTATTTTATTTTTCTAAATCCATGGCTAAATGGAGGAGGATAATTTCATGCTGCCAACACCTTCTCTCGCTCTATTGTGTCTCTTCTCTCAAATCTTGTGTTTATCTCACTGAAGTTACTCCTCGCTGGTTCGCTCGTGAACTCTCAAATCTCTTCAGCGGTTGATCCACTCCAAAGGTATGTATGGCCCAAAACTTCTTCCAATTGGGCTGGGTTTAAAATCCTCGCTTTTTTCTGATTTTCCGCTTTGTTTTAAGGTAAATTCCTCGAGTTTTTGAAGGTCACAAGGCTTCTTTAAGTTAATGGATGCCTCTCAGATAATCAAGCATTTCTCCGTGGTTTTTCCTTTTAACCCTCAGATTTGGTTGGCCGCCATCGTCATGCTTGGGATTGGATTTTCTCATGGTTGGGAGAATGGTACCAGCAATTTAAAACAATAATCTTACACCATCCTTCTTCGCTTTCTTTGTGGTTTTGTTAATGGCTTAAATCGAAATAATGCACGCGTACCCACTCATCCTCTCATGATTTTGGCCTGTAATTTCTACGCTGTTGCCAATCCACTTAATCCAGACACCTTCCCTTTCACAAATTTTTGTGGCTTGTCTCTCAGCGGATTGGAGGAGGAGATCCTCACGATTCTGACCCGATTCGCTGAAATTTTTTGTGTTATACCTCTCTGCCTTGAGCCTGTTACCCACTCTGCGATTTAACGGAGGATACCCCACCCCGTTTGGCCTTAAACTCTGTAAGTTTGGTGTGTAAATTCTGCGCGATCTTGGGGAAGAGATTCTATGCGTCTGCCTATTTCCGGTGCATGGAAGAACCTCCTACAGGCATTGGCCATTGGGAAGCTGCAAATTGATGGATGCATGTTGTTCAGATACTTGCCTTGATAGCTGCCCAATTCAATTCGTTCCTGATAATTGCCATCTGGTAATGCTCAAGGTCACTTCACCGAATTAAGGCTATATGTACGCAGGAGTAAGTTCAGAATATGAATTTAATGACTCGCTCGATGTTTTTATGCAAGTGGAGAGAAATTGCTAATGCCCCTTAGTTCATCTGAACCTCGCTTCTCTTGTCTATTTGGAGAAACTCTTGTTTAATTTGCCTTTCTTAAATTATGTTCATAACCGGGCTTGGTTGGCCATTTGATTGCCTTTAGTTTTCCGACATACTCCTTAAATATTCAGAAACGTACATGCATCAACCCATTATTTTTATATATTTCAAGATTACCATAATTAATATTCAATGGTTGTTAAAATTAAGAGATTCTCAATTTAAGAGTGTGATAATTAATTAATTCAAGACTGTTATTTAGAGATTCTCATCTCATACCCATTAATATTCCAGATTTTTATGGTCGAACCTCCAAGGTCAATTATAAACAGCCTACCTTTTATTTAGTAAGGTATATATGATCCAAAATCTATCATCTTAACTTGGACAAGAAATTCTTGTGTTCAATAGTCTCGTTAATCTTTCTTTTATGAGGCAAGTCGTTTTTATTGTAGTCCTTTGTAGTTGGTCAACTAGCTTGAAGCGTATATATTCTACAACAAAACCTATAAATATATATATTCTTTATAAATATATGCATATTAACTTATTAAAATATATGTCAAAGTTAATATGCCAATCAGAAGTGTATATATTCTATAATTATAGGCATAGAATGCAACATTTACATTATATAGGTTTTGCTAAAAGTTCTTGTTACAGCAACAGTGGTTATTTTCGAAGCATTTTAAATACGAATTTAATATTTGTTCAGATTCGACATTTTACCTTATTATATTATCTTGAAAGGATGTCCTTCTAAATTGTCGTCATTTTAATATGGTTATCTTACCTATTTCCCTTTTTAATATGAGGCATTAAATTTTCCATGGAGTTAATTATGTTTTTATTGATGTATTTAATTTATAATTAATGTAAAAGACAATTAACCATCTTTTGCAAGGCCCCTTTAAAACACCTGCTTTTAAATAATGTCATTTTAAATAGGGTAATTATGATATCTTGTCATTTTAATTCATAGGATGGTTTTATTGATATATCTAAATATGATGGAAATTTTAATTTAGGTGAAGGAAGTATGGTTATGGCATATCAATGTCAGGGAAATATTGTTATAGATTTGCAATGGTAATGTATTGTTGAATTAGGAAATTGTGTTTTTCTACCTTATAAACAAGATGTCAAGTAAGATTTGCTTGAAGTGTATGACCATTATTTATTTCAATGTTGTTGTAATTAGAAAGGAGATGACATGGTTATCTTGTTGTGATGTCAGTGTAGTCTCTCAACATTGTTGAGACATTCTCAGTGGAATGCCCAGATTCTTATGCATTAATTACTCGGAATTTGTAATGAGGGTTGTTGTTCATTTAAATAATGCTGGGTTTCCAGTTGTTGTCGAGTCCTCTTATCATGCGCCATCTGTAAGGGGTGTATTTGTTCTTCTCTTTTACGTTGTTCTTGTTTGTATTCATTTAGTTGCTTCGGTGTGTTGTGTCGGTGGGATGTAGATACCTCCATATTCCTATCACCGAGACTCCAAAATGGTTAAACTATGTGGGAACTCGCTGGGCTTGAGTTGCTTTATGTGTCTTGGAGGTCCTAAATCCATTGCGGTGGTGGATGGGCTTTTGGAGGTCACCAGATGAAGTACTTTTACTTTGTCGGTGAATACTACTATGCATGTGGTTACATGTCGTGGTGTCCTAGTCATCTTCTTATGTTCATCCTAGTTGTGTCATATTCGTCATTTCATGGTGATTTCAGTCTAATAGGTTGTGTGTTGTTGTTTCCTTGTACACACACGCATTACCACACACTTCAAAACAAAAAAAATTGCACCTATTATTGAGTTGTTGTCACCGAATGAGACGTCATATACTTTCAGTCCCTAGCTGGTTACTACAACGTCTCTAGTTAAATCCACTAACCCTTCTATCTCTACCGACTCTCCCTGATGATATGAAGAGTGAACAACTGAACTAGAGGGATATTCAAGATCATTCTTTTTAGAGCCTTCTACTCCTCATAATCAATATCCATGTGGGAATACTTTTGTATCCCCCAAAAGTATCCTTTCTAGAAGGTTGTAACTTCATCCTCTTCACCTTCAGTACATGGATGTATACTATCATGTACACAATGTGATGTCTAGATAGTTTGCTACATGTATTCAAACTAGAAACCATCTAATATGTTTCCCTCCTACAATATTCTACTCATAAACTCTCCCCAATCTCTATCATTACTCAGACCTTCCCTAAATGTAAACAAAGCATGTTTCAGCAAACAACATTCTCCGGAGTAGTGTTGTGACCAATTATTCCCCCACTTTAACCTACCCAAACAATTTAACAAGAAAAATACTTTTCCATTGTTGTTACTAATCATTCCTGCATGGTGACATGCATGGAACAAAACAAGAACATCTCCTAGAAGAGATCAATTCCCCATCTTTGTAAAACAAGTGCATCATTAGTACTTTAACATTGAGCATTTACATAATGACCATTGTATTGACAATATTCAAGTGTTACTAAGCATTTGATAGAAAAAATTACTCAACAATGTAACTCTAAAGATTGTTTTCATGGTTACAACATTTACTTAAGGTGCAAAAATATGAAATATCAAATAAACTTGGTTATGCAAACTGATTCCGACTTTTATGAGGGTGTGTTGTTCCTCCGAATGCACTATATTCAAGATCCCTTCGGATATACTGTGACATCTTGGAGAAAGGTCATTTTTCCAAGTGTGCATCCCCTGCAAACACTTCATGATATAACTTATGTACAATTACATAACTCTAAAGTTTGTAGCACCATCCAACTTGTATTCTAATTTGAGATAGAAGACAATCAACACATGAACATATCACAAAATTTGAAATAGAATGGTTCAATGTCCAAGAAGATGTCAACAACATTCAAACCCTAAAATTTCAACTTTGATAAATTGTCAATATGAGAGAGGAATTGTTGGAGAGAGAACTAGGTAAGGTTTGTTTCTATACAAAATATTTCTACAACTTGACTCCAATAAATCCTTGAGCTTCCTTCAAAAATGTTACTACAAATGTTTTAGTGGCTTTTAGGTGAAATTTCAACTTTCACTCAAGTTGTAACTGGGACTGAGGGAAGTGTGCTATGCTAGGGAAAGATGATATATGGAAGAATTAATCTTAGAGTCCTCCAATAAGTTTCTCAACGATCTTGACAAGTTCGGGTCTGTGCAACAAAAAAAGTTAATGTACAACGAAAAATAGAAATTATGAAGTGGCAATATTTCAACCATTGATTCCATGTTGATTTTTTATGATTATCGTATTTTATAGTTATTTCCTTATGATTGATAACAAGATTCAATTTCATACAAAATTTATCATAGAAGAATTATACAGCTGAAAATATCAACTATAACACTGTAGTGGAAACAAAAAGATCTAAAAATATTAACTGAGCCCAATAGACACAAGAACACAACACTAGAGCACAAGAGACTATTCTAGGAACCCCAAGCTTGGGAGAAAACCCAACAACCTTTCAGATAGAATAATTCGTCCAAGATATTACCAGTACATTACCATCAATAGCCAAAATACCATACATAGAAGATCTTCCCCTTACAGCATATCCAAGACCTAATACCTCAATAATATGATTCAAGAGCAACTAAGAATATCCTTCCCAAGTAGGACGCACTCTCCAAGATACTGTAAACTAGAGCCAAATGAAAATCCCACAAACGGGCAGCTTTTTACTAGTTGTCTAGTAAGATCAGAGAAGGAGCTGTGGACTGCCCATATGAAATGACCTAATCATGTATTTATACTGAACTGGTACCGGCCTGTGACTAAATTCTTATTTAGTGTCTTAAAATTTACTTTACTATTTCTATCTATTAATCATGGGGACAACTTCTATCTCCTTTGTCTTCTAACTTCCTTCCTGTGGGATTCTATAATGGTGTAGATGGGTCTTCCTCTAATTCTCAGGCATAATGATCTACTTCAAAGTTGCAAATAAATATTCACAACTATCAAACAGTCAACATGTACTATAACTAATTAAGAACTCCATTGTACGACCTACATCTTGGCCTAACAAAAATGTTATATTAATTATATCTACTACATGAACTTTGTGAACACCTACATGCTTCATGAGATCTGCAGAACACATTTTACTAACAAAGATAAATATGTCTCTAATTTGTTGTTGAAAATAAAGCATAACAAAAAGAAATCTCACTTTATGCCTCATGAAAATGGTGTAACCGATCTTCACTCTTTTACATGCTCCTCTTATTTTGCATCTCAAAAAAAGGCTCTGATTTTACTACATTTTCCTGTAGAAGGGTTTAGGACCCTAATATATATTTCCTCTTTAATGCTTTATCTACATCTTGCTGTCTTGGGAGGGGGTAACTAGTTTTGCACATGTACAAGGAAACCCAGAAACCGTACTGTATACTAATCTCCATCAATAATTTAACTTCATGTAGCAAACAATTTCTCGTAAAGTAATTTGTTCAAATTTGATGATTAAAAGAATATTTTGATAAAACAAATATACAAGTTGAAATTTTTTTTATACAAATAAGATTTTAGATGTCTATTTTTCATGAACTTTATAAAAATTCCAACTTAATTCTTTAGTTATCAATATAGATCTTGCTAAATTCATTTAAAAAATACACCAAAACAAAATTTTGTATTCATAAAACAAAGGTGTTTAGTCATGTACATGTAAGGCTTGTGTGTTGTGTAAAAATAAATGAAATTTCATGCTACAACAAGTACTTAAAAGAAAACTAAAAGTGGACATCCAAATTTCTATGCCTCTTGACATTTAATATCTTTGAAACTTAGAAGATGGATCTATATTATGGACAAATTTTGAAGCAACAACGATGAGCAATCTATTGAAAATATGTGCACCAAGTTCAATTAATTTTAAATCCTAACTTCACTTTGATTCCACATACTATTTTTAGATTTGAATTTCATTTGTAAGTGGTTTACTTAAATACAATTCATAAATTGAGTTTGGCTTTTGCAACATTTTTGGCTTCCATGAATTTAAATTTTGATTCTACTTTGAGGCCTCATGGTTTTTTGCTTGGCCTAACTTTGAAGGAGTCCAAACATATCTTGTAGAATATTCCGCTTCTCCCAGCTTTAATTGAGGATTAATTTATTCTTTGAGGACAATTCTGCTCTCTAAGGATCCTCGACCCTTTTGATGTGACCTTATATTTGATTATGATGGATTGATGTGATGATATGATGTGTTAATATCTGTAGATGGGGTGCTATTGACTCCACCATTGAGGTGCAGAGTTAGACCTGAGGATGCTGGAGACTCCAGAGACTTTGGACTCCTCGACCGAAATGTGGAGGTGGCTTTGGGTTGATCGGTTTATTATGATGTTGATTTGATGTGATGATTTGATGATCATACATTCAATATGGACACACAGATGCAGCCTGACGATAGCTTTTGCCGAATTTGACTCACATATGGAGTAAGGGGCCACAATGCACCAGCAGAGGTTGAGGGAGAGGGTGGATGTTGTTCTCACATCAGCCACAGCATCTCTTCACAGGCTCGAATCAGGTTAACGATTACCTAGTTCGAGAGGACTCCACGATGCATGGGAGGGTCACAAGGGCCACGATGATTCTGAGGCCAAGCAGAGAGGCTCCTATTCCTTAGAGCCCTTAGTCTCCCTACTTAGCTCACCTAGCTGGAGTTTTGCAGTGGACTCCGTGGGTTGCAGGGAGGCTCCACCTAACTGGGCCACCGGGCGAAAGTGGCACTTTGGAGCACTCTGGTGACATCCCGGCGGGCACGCCGCATAATGAAATTCTAGGAGGATGGAGTGGCACCCTTGGCGATGCAGCGACCTCGGAAGGGCATCGCTGAGCAAAGGGCGCTGATGGAGTCACCAACTAGCCCTAAGTCTTCAAAGACTCAGATAAAACTTTGGGTTTACTACCTTAACCACCATCGGCCTAGCCTAAAAATCTAAACCCAGCTTCTAAGACCTTCTAGGAAACCGGGAATTCCCAGGCCCTTTAACTTTGAAATTTTAAAAAAAGAAACAAAAAAGGAGAAGAGAAATCAAAACTCAGACCATCACCCTCCTTAATCCGTGTCTACATAATAAAAACTGGCCTCCATCATTTCTGTGATTCCTGTAGTGTCCATCTCCTATATCGCCTAGTCCACTTTACCGTGACGCTTATATCCCTCCTCAGAATCCTCCTTTTCTTTGTAAAATAATTACCTTCCTATACCGGGTTCGGGCTTCTCTCGCTCAAATCTCCCTTTGATCCTCAAAATATAAATACATTAATGATAAATTAATGGATATATATGCAAAAGTTATTTTAAAAAGAGGATGAAAATTATAAATAAGTATATTTTATTTTATACAAACTATAAACCTTAAGTAAAAGTATAAGAAAAGGGAAAATAAAATTTAAACACGCAAACTAATGAAAATTGTGGGAAAATGGGGTGCTAAACAACAATGTGCCGTGATACCAAATAAATTAAAATGGAGCCGCCATTACTGCCCTTTATTTCTCGTCGCATGTCCAAATGTTGTTCTTAAAAAGTTTTAAATCAGGAAGCCCCTGAAAGCCGGGTTTGTGAGAAGGAGATGAGGAGGATTTTATGGCTTTTTGTTTTTTGTCGAGATTGATTACTAGAGCGAGGAGAGACCCGACTGGGATTTTCCGTAGAGAGCCGGGAAGCCCTACCACATTATGGAGCGGTAGCCCTACCTTTGAGGCGAGCCGAGGAGCCAGAGACCCTCCTCGTTGTGTGTGTGTGGCCCCGGCGCTCCTGGGGTCGAGGGGAAGAAGAGTACCTGTGCTTTTCTTCTGGCCAGGGAGGTACCCGGGTGAGCCTATTGCGCTTCCGCAAGGGAGCGACGGAAGGAGCAAGGATGCCACACAAGACAAAGCGGTATGTTCCCTAAACTGGCGAAAGTTAGAATGCATAGTAATGTATGAAAGGGTTGCGTAAGTTTTATTGTTTCTCCGGACGGTGAAAATTCATGTTAGGGTTCCTGCGGATGCGAAAGAAAATTTATTTACGGCTCATGATTGTGACGGTGCAATTCCCATTATTTTTTCCCTAGACCATGGAAAATTTTTATTATGGAATGCTGCTCCTTCCCGGTTGTATAGACTAGATCATAGATGGACAGGAAAATCTCTCCGACCGAGCGACTTCTGCCGCTTTTTTACTCTATATGCCGCAAAATAATTCATCTTTTGGCGCTTTACTTTATGATGGTGCATATGCTTGCAAAAGAAATATTTCTCTGCGTTTTATTTCTTCCGCTGATGTAAACGCCGAAAAGAATTATTCTGGCGCTTTTATTTCTATGATGGCATATGCTGCAAAGCGCTTTTTCCTTCCTTCATGATGTATATGCCGGGTAGCTGAATTATTCTCGCTTTTACTTATGATGGTGTTTATGCTTGTAAAAGAAATAATTCTCTGCATTTTTACTTCCATTGGTGGATATGCTTCCGGCCCTTCTATTCCGGCGGTGTAATTACATCATGGATGGGGGTCGAGTCCCAACAGCGCATTCCGTGGCAGCCAAGATCCCATTATTGAACCATCTTTCCTTAAACCCTAGTCAGCTTCATCCTCGATCCGTCATTTCCCATCGCTGGACTTGTCGCGATCCTGCGCCAGCGCGCCGGTGGGTTGAAGTTACCTTCACCAGCTTCTTACCTAATGGTGTCCACTGCCCAGACCTCACTTCTGCCTTGATTTTTATTATTTATGGAAGCCGATCCCTTCCTTGATAAGGCGCTCTGATAAATGTCACTGTAATGCAATCCCTAGGTTTTCCGAGGCCTTTATTCGACCTGTAAAGTTAGAGGTAAGGTTAGAGTTAGACACAGGGCGTAGCTGTTAGATTCTTTGCAATTTCGTTGAGTGAAAAATTGAAGCGTTGAGTTGTTTTACTGTTAATTAAGTTCTGAAATTTTAATTACTGTCATGTTGATTTTCCATCAGCAAGTTAGGTCACGGTAATTTCATTTTCTGTTATCTAAATAAGGTTAATTGATTGTTGTTAAGTAATGCCTGTCATTGAAAATTATGGTCATAGCCACCTACAACAGTCTGGTTATAATGTAGAGACAGACTAGAGGGTTCTACCTTCCGAGAATCTTGTCCTATATATAGATTATATTAAAGGTAGGAGTGTAATGTATTAAAACGGGAATATTAACGTGCCACCAGATAAGTAGGAAAACGAGGGCAACGGAAGGCTGTTTTCTGCACATTTAAGAAGCTGAGCGTGATGATAAATAATTCATTTTTTCCAGAAGGGGCATACCCAGCGTGCCCTTAGTTTTTCGGCATACGGTTATGGTTGGACGGTGGCCTCTGTGTGGTGTGGACACAGTCGGCGCGCATGAGGTGCCCTCACGCCTGGTGCGCTCCCAATTGCTGCCGCGTGGATTCTTTTACTGCGCATTTAATTCGTTTTTATTTTTTTTTATTTTTTTCTCAGATCCATTGATGGCTCGCTGAGATCACGAGTTTCCTCATAATTTTAAGCCTCGACTTTTGCGTGAGGAGACTTGAACTTCACCCGCGTCATGACTCATGAAGGTAGGGTTTGGGAAATGGAAGTTCTAATTTTTAATTCATTTCTTATTAAATGAATCCTCATTTTATTTCTAATATTACAAAATCTCAAGAAGGAATTCCTAAAGTAGGGTCCCGTGAATAAAATGACTTCCCTGAAGTAAATTAAGTTTGGTTATTTTAATCCTTTCCATTATTCAAATCACAAGTTTAATTGTCCAGGCCATAAGTTATAATGTTCTAGATTTTTATCCGATGAAACCTGGAATGACTAATCCGGTTTCCATGTAATAACCAGCTCTCAAAGGTGAATTTAAAATTGGACAGTATATAAGTTAAAGTGAATCCTGTAGATCCATTCTAAAACAACGTTTTATTTGTTGTGCGTAACAGGAATTTAATTGAAGTATGCTGATTGATATTGCCCTTAATGTTTTCATTTTTAGATAAATAGCATTTAGGTTTACGTAATCGCGCCCTTAAGGACGATGGTATTTCATAAGGTGCAACTTTAACAGGGTGTTTATTGGTCTTTTTAGCTAGAAGGATTATCATTATGGTTAGCGTGATGACGAGCAGAATATTTAATATTGGTCAACTTTCAAGGATTGTATGCGTTCAGGGCATCATTAATATTGTTTACATTAAATGCTAATGATGAACCTATCTGCCAAATTAATATTTGCGTAATTCCCACTGATAATTCAGGTTTAAGATGAAATAAAGTACGTGTCGTTAAGTTGTAATGGCAATGTTTAATGAAATAGTAATACTTACTGACTAAATATTTAAATGCAATAGAAATATTGATAGTCTACTAATGATAATATTTTTGGAATAGTAACCTTTTTATTGACTGATTATTAAAGTAAAACAGTAATATTATCCTAGTAATATTATTAATTGATTGATAATATCGGCAGAATTGCAAGGTTATATTACAGTTAATGCATTGGTAATATTTTGGGAAGGTTACCTTAGTAGAATGGCATAGATAATCATTGTTTAACAGCAAGAGCAACATTATTAATGGAAAGTTAATATCGATAGAATTGCAATGATAGTTAATGGTAAATTGCAATAGGAATTTTAGTTTAATTGTTAATGTTGGGTGAAGTGACGATGTTTATTTGCACTATCCTTATTTTGCAAAGTTAATACAATGTGGACAAATGTTTAGATTGCAATGTGATTGTTGGCTTACTTTTAAGTGTTAGGATGATGTCTATTTGCGATGTCACTATTGTATGAATGGAAATACTACTGACGATGTTTAAATTGCATTGATCTTAATTTGCAAGGTTACTACAATATGGTAATGATGTTAGATCGCAATGTTGTTATTGGCCTAATTTAAACTTTAGGATGAGGTTGAATTGTGAAGTTAATATGGTTGAATTGCGATGGGAGTATTGTATACTGGCAATGTTAATAAGGATGCCTTAGTGGCCTTGTTAAATTCGTTATATGAATGTTCGTGACAATGCTTAGATTGAAATGATATTATTGGCCTAATTTAAAATTATTGGATGTACCCTAGGATAAGGTCCTTGTCTGTTAATA
>SNQJ01S0094246.1:0-22604 GCA_010110895.2 Picea sitchensis
GGTGCACATAATAATGACGTTGATGATGAATCTCCAACGGTAGAACAACAAGAAGAATTGAGTGATGATTATCTTAGAAATCTTTCAATCCTATTTTAATGGTACATTGAAACTCCTTCTAAAAGAAAAACTTAAAAAAAAAAAAAAAAGATCTTTGTCCAAAAAGTTGCAAAGACTATTCTCAATGAAGCAAATTATCTGATGAATATTCCATCAATTAGTATTGATATTGGAGGGAAGCTTTAAGCACATCAGTATTCATATTGAACAGAGGTCAGCTCGGGATTAATAGTAGTAAAACTCCTTGTGAACCTTGTTTTGGAAGAAGTCATCCAGTAAAATACTTCAAGGTCTTTGGAAGTAAGGGTTACATCAAAAGGTGTGATGATAATTTCAAAAATTTGATGCGATATCTGATGAAGGTATCCTTCTTGGACATGCCTCTACCAAGAAAGCATACATATGCTACAATATTAGGTTACATAAGATTCATGAGAGTGCAGATGTCAAAGTGGATGATATAAAAACAATTAGTATCATGGTTAAAGACTGATGAGTATCAATGGGAAGATCCAAGATTTGTTTTGATAAGAAGAGCTACAATTGCACAGTGTTCCAGTAGGAAAACGACATCCGCAAAAGCAATGTTTTGATGTACAAGATAAGGTACATGACATCATAACAAGAGGAGAAACCATGTCAAAAAATGATACCCTTTTCAAAAATAAAGGGGGAGAATAGTTAGTAAATTAACAGGGGAAGAAACCTTATCAAGAAGAGCTACCTTTTCAGAAACAAAGGGGGAGAGTAGTTAGAAGTAGAGAGAGAGAGCATATTGACAGTGGGAGTCATTTGTTTATGAAAGAAAAAGGTTGATTACAGGAAGATCTACCAGTGGATAGAGAAGTACTTATACAGACAGATCATAGGAAAATAAACCCTTTTCCATTGATGTCAAAGGGGGAGAGAAACTTCATATAAATGAAAACTTCATATAAAGTAAAAATTCATAAAAGGAAAGCATCAACACAAGGAGAGTTTTTGTATATGAAGTTAATGGGTTGACCTCAATGACAAAGGGGGGGATTGTTGGAAATATTGTCATTGATGTCAACATTCGATGTGATGATCTATTATTAATGATGAATTACCATAGTTGAGATTGTCATTGATGTCAACAGGTATATCAGTTAGTTGAAGATGTCAAATTGTACAAAAGTATGAAGATCAAAGCTCAGAAGTACAAAATTATATCGTGTCTATTTTTTATCACGATAGGATCAACAATCCAATGATAAAAGCCAAGGAGGGATAGAGGCTTGAAAGAGCTCATATGAAGGATGAGAGTTTAGTTAAGCTCAGAAGGGCTAGCATCGAGTTCAGAGAAAGGAGCCATCAATAATCTCGATGGATGATAGATATTGTTGGAGACAACATGAACAAATAGCCATGGGTTGTTAGATCCAACATAGATGCAAGGAGTATAAGAGCCGAACTCATTCATACTCCAAAGCTCAGGAGAAGGAGCGATGAAGACCATTAGATCTAAAATCTAAATATGAGGAGAGATGTGAACCGTCTATACCTTTCGTGGGAATGAATTCAGGAAATTGGATAACGGGAAATCAGGAGTCAGAAGAAGGGAGGTGCTCTAACCTCTAAAATACCGAAACGTGAAATTGTGATTAGATCCAGACCATTGGATCGAAGAGATCCTAGCCATCGATCGAACATGAAATGAACTTGTGAAGTCACGATTCGTGAATTTATTCTTGACCGTCAGATCATCCGAAAAGATCACAGCCATTGATCGTTCCGAAAATATCACAGTCGTTGATCGTACCAAAAGGATCATAGTCGTTGATCATTCTGAAAGCATCGGGACCATCCATTGTCAAGGATAGCACGTGGCGAAGGGTCATCATTTCGCTGACTCGAAGAATGGAAAATTCAAACGTAAGTGTTGTGGGAACTCGCGATATGTGACGTCGCAAAGAGATCCTAACCATCGGTTGGAAGGCGGGTATGTGGCACTGGATCAACGAATTCAGGGATTCAAATTTGGAGAAACAATGACGAGAGTTGTTCAAAATCCCGAAATGAGAAAATGCGAAACACTCAGCCCTAGGTCATAACCCGTGGTCATGAGGAGGGGAGGAACTAGTGTAGATAAGCTCTATTTCGGCGATCACGACATGGAGTGTCGATACCCTTCATCACAAGAATTCCGAAATGCGAAATCGTGATAAGATAAGGGCCGTCAGATATGGAAAATGTTGAAGGGTCGTTGGATTGAACCAAGGCAAAACGACACAGCAGACCACGTCAGCTAAGGACACATGGCATACTCAGACACTGACAAGTGTCAAGTTGATATGGAATTACAGGCATGTGTATATTGCGTATATGAATGACATGTGGTAGCTAATAGGATTTTGATATGTCATCAAGTGACGTAAGCATTTATGTCACCCCCGAGAATCTCACTTCGGATTTTTTCATTATAAACAAAAACTCTAGTGTCCGTAAGTCCTGAATGCCAAAACTCCGAAAGGGACATGCATCAGGTGATTTATAGTCACCAGGATTTGAACTGTTGGTGGTCATGAAGATTCGAAGGCAAAACGCTGAAATCCCGGCAGCCACACATCTCAATGCCTGATTAAGACACATCTGTTCAATTAAGAAAATAAGGGATCGGATTAAGGTTTAATATGGATCATTGATCTCTTCCATGGAAGATATGTGAACCGACTAATCATATCGACGATATCGCAACTGAGAATATTGTAAGGAGAAATGTCTCGAAGACTCGATGGCCAAAGCGTCGAAAATCCGACAACCATCCATCTCATCGTGTGATCAAGTCATAGTCGTCATATTCAGCCATGAAGGAATGACTCTATGAAGAAAGTAGACCATAGATCTATCTCCGTGAAATAAACGTGAACCATCCGATTATTTTGGCGATTTTGTGATCGTGGTTTTGGCAAAGTGTGAAGTCACGAAGACTCAAATGTGTAAATGCCGAAACCCTGATAGCGATCCATATCTGTGGGTGATAGAATTAAGACCATTGACTCTAATAAAGCGCTCAAAGCGTGCATTCGGTCTAGAACCTAGTCACCATAGTTGGTCGTATGGTTTTGAGATGTAATCGATAATATCATAATCGAGAGGTTTGAAAGGTTGGACGTAATGAAGACCCAAATGGAAAAGTACCGAAATCTCGTCAATCGTCCGTCTCAACAAAAGATAGTATTATGACCATTGATTTGGTAAAGATATCAAGCACTCGTTCAAGCTTAGCATTCGGTCACCACCGTTGTTCATATGCTATAAGAATTATAAAAGGAAATTATAACATGTCGCTATAATTGGTAAAGCCTGTGGTTCTGTAATGCACGGTCATATGTGATGGTTTGAAGGAAGTGCCTTCATGGAATCTCGTCTCTGTAAATATAACAGAGATTAGGAATCTTGTATAAAGGATTAAATTGATCAATGTCTGTGATCAATTTATGAAAGGTATTCAGGGTATAATGAACCAATACATAGTCATGATTAAAAGAGAATAGATCATGAAAATATGAATAAATAATAAAAAGGAAAAATGATATTAATTAATGTTTAGTTTATCATTTTAAATGAAAAGGTAAAATGGTTCAAATAAAGGGACACGATGTTTTAGAATTTCACACCAGTTTGAAGATTATATAAACGATAAAAAATGGTGAGAAGAATGTGTCTTTGTGGTTTACAGTAGAATATCGGGAACAGGAGCAGAGTCCAAGATGAAGAACTGTTTGTTCTAAGGTGCCTGTCAATGTCTTATTGAAGATCAAGAACATAAGAAGACAGAACAACAGTTATGCAATCCAGTACTTGATACAAAAGAGCATACAAGCAAAGGTTGCAGCAAACAAGTAGAAACACAACAATGGTTGTATGAGTCAAATTCAGTGAAGTACAGAAGAGAATGAATTGCATTATAAACTAAGGGTGGTTGGGTGGTGCAAGGGCAGGTTGGATCCTACAGGGGATTTGGTGCTTACTTGTCAGTTGTAGCTGACTAAACAGGGTGTCGTAGCCTCCTACCAGTTGGTGCTGGTGAATAGAGGGAGTTAGTGTTCCTTGTCAGTTGTGGCTGACTAAACAGGGGGTTGAAGCCTCCTACCAGTTGTTGCTAGAGAATGAGGGTGTGGGTGCATCCTTCCAGTTGTATCTAGTAAATGGGGTGTGGCAACATCATTTCAGTTGTAGCTGAAGAAACTTAGGGAATGTCTCTCCATCAAGTTGTAGTTTGAAAACAGTTTTGTAAAAGAACTTTTTATTAATGATAAAAGAGTTGGTGGTTTTCCTTGTTGGGTTCCACGATAAAATCTTGTCTTCATAAGGGTTTGTTGTTCATCATATATTTCTTAATTGAATAATTAATATGTGTGCTTAATATGAATGAAGATAAAAAGAAAAAGTAAGCAATATTGATTCACCCCCCCTCTCAGTATTGCTGGATATTTCCATCAGAGTTTGTGTTGCCTTATGCATCGTGAACTTATGTCAATGTCATGCTACTTGAGTCTGATCATATTTCATGTTTTTATCCAAGGGAAGGTTCACCCAACCTGAGTCAAAATTTCTATAGTTTGTCTCTTGACCTCATGAGTCAATGATCCTGAGAGTCTAGTCAAGTCCTGATTCAAAATCGAAGAAGTTCTCTGCCTAATCATCGAGATCCTATTGTATTTTCCCGATGATTCATCAAAGACCTCGGGGTAGTGAGTTATGCACTCCTATCATACTCCTACCTGAGTTTTGAATATCTTGAAGTTTTTGCTCGAGCTATGAATACCTCATCTCCAACCATCGGGCGTTGCTCGCTTCTTGAGGATGGATATTATATTTGTACATATTTGATTTTGAGATGTATATCCATTGTGTATTTCTCACAGATACACTTTATATAGTTATATGACATGGATCTGCAGTGTATTTGATTGTAAGACATGATTTATTTGATCTGGAGCATGGGTATGCTCGCCTTAAAGAGACAATTGTTATTTTGCAAATGGCACCTCTCGAGCTCTAGTCTCGGGCTCAGTCGATTTCATACATTAGTGAAGATATTGTAATGTATTTCAGCCATCAGATGATCTTATGACCTCACACATTAGGGGGCATTTGTTATAACCCTAAATTTCTCTACACATGCATACATGGCCTTGGCCCTCTTACTTGCATTTGTTTCCAAAGCACTACTGAGTTGCTCTTCTTAAAAAACCAATTTTTAGAAGATGTATGCCCCTTGCACCATTACATCCCACGTACATACACTTGTTGCACCACTACAACTCGCGTACATATGCATGTTGCACCATTACAACCCGCGTATACTTGCAAAAGTTGCAAAAAATAAAAAGTTGCAAGGAATTTGTTGTAATTGATGGGCTATTGGTAATTTTCCAACTAATCCAGCTTCTATAGCCCATAACCCAACTGAATAACCATCCTTTTGTCATATAAATTGAGGTGTTGGGTCCCATTTTAGATCTAAGCATAAGAACAGTGAAACTCTACCCGATTTCACTTCCCCTCCTTGCCCAAGATATTGTTTCCTTCTGTGAGAATTGCCTCAGCATTCCCTCATTAGCCCCTTCTTCCTCCATCAGAACCCATTCACTTCCCAAGAAGAGATCATAAGGTTGAGAGGAGAAGTTCATACAAGGTGCACTTGGAGCTTGGTGAAGAGGATCCCGAACCAATTTCGCGGAATGGTGGCTGACTTAGATTGTAAAGGTATAATCTATGTGTTATTAATAAAAGAATTACATTTTCCTGTCCCAAATGATGGTGTCTTGATTACTTTTATTGATTTATGCTTGACATTATAACATCTAACCCTAACTTATATATGGAATAGCATGCTTGTAGTTTTCTGTTTGTCAATATTTGGATGCAAGTCATCCCTGGGAGGAGGCGTGCAGTCAGTGAAAATTGCAAGTGCAAGGAGGTCATCACCAGACGTGGGATTAGAGGTATAGTTACCTGATCTCCTTTTCCTTGCTTTCTTCATATGAGTTTCGGTATGTTTGGGGTAGTATAGAGAATTAAGTGAATTTTAGACAGTTAATCGATCTGCGCACATTCTGAACCCTGGTGTAGATAAAGGGGGGGTTTTCCCGCTAGCAATAAGGTAGGCTCAGTTGGAGCCATTCCAACAACAAGTAGAAGGAATGATAGAAAATCTCCAAAAAAAAAAGGGAAAATGGGAACAAGAACTCACAGAAAGAAAAAAAGTGCCGACAGAGAACATAACAATGTAAGGCTTGGAGAGACATTAGTAGGGAAGAGTGTAGAGGCCAAAGAGAAAGTGACAGAATTAACAAATAAGTTTCATGCACTAGAGGTAGCACTGTAGAAGGTACACTAAGGCTAATGTGGCTCAGGACGAGCCACATGTTATTGTTGGGGGCCTATTGGAGCAGGCAAGTTTGGAGAAAAGTGCAGCAAGTGAGGTAGAACAATGTGCCACATTTTGAGGAAAAGCAGCGTGCATGACAATATTTGCGTAAATCCGACACAAATGTGGAAAAACCTAGCTTAATTAAGGTTAGGGTTTTGGGGATGCATTGTAAGGGTTTCTAACCCATATTTGTAATGTAAATAAGGGGTATATTAGTAGAGGAGGAGGGAATCACCTAAGATTTGATTGCTAGAGATTTATTGCGACAAGTCTATTTTGGAGAACCTATTTTGGAGGTTTTGGGATTGGAAGTTTGTTTTGAGAGTTGTAGAGCTTAGATGAGGTCGAAGTAGTTGAGGTTTAGGTCGTAAGTTTTGGATCTTAGTGTGATCCTGGTCGACATCACTACTCACTACTCTGATGTAATGCCTGCAATGCATTTTTATGAATAAGAATAAAGAAGTAGAAGATCTGTGTGGACGTAGCCCCAGGGGGGGTGAACCACTGTAAAACCATGTGTGCAATGTGTTTTAATTTTTTTTACTATTTATGCATGGTTAGATAGATGTATGGATGATTTATTTACAATGTGCACTAGATTAGATATGAAAATGAATGAATGAATGGATCTGATGAATATTAGAATAAAATGTGTGGTTAAATAAGAATAAGAAGAAAAAAAAATAACATCCCCCAAACCCATTCCATGACTGCAAACATATGCGTCCTGCAGTCCCCCATAAACCATCTTAGCTGAGATTGCATTGTGCACTCTATGCATGGTGTAGCCTTTTGGTTTACCAGATGAGTCGATGGTGATAAGGGCTTTGTTGGAGAACTAAGGTAGAAATTAGGTCAGCCTATAAGCTCAATAGACTAGTAGAAGAAGTACCATATTGGGTTGGGGGAGAGTGGATTTAAGGAGCCACTTTATGCTCCATGAGAAAGGCCTTGTCAAAGGAAAGAGACTCAAACAAATCGACTTCATGACAGAAAAATGTTAATAAACTAGAATTAAATTTGACAATCAATACCTCTTTCGGACCTGAAATGTGTAGTTGGATGTGAAACTTGTAGAAGAAATATATGTAGCCCTATACTGACTGATGCGTGGTTGTTGGAGATGCAACCATTTGGAAAGGAGATTTTTTCGATATCCCAGGGGATAGAAACGGTCTCTGAGTGCCTAGAAAAATCTCACCCACTTAATAATGTCTGGTGTTAGTGTCTCAACCAGGTCGTCTATGTCCATGACACATGAAGAATTCTCTAGCTGAGTGTCCCACCATGTCTGTGCAATTCCCTCGAGTTGTAGACTGGAGATCTAAAACTTCATATCTTCTGTCATCTCAGGACATGTCGATGAGCCAAGATTCGACATTCTCGCCATTCATTTGGCCCGCAAACTTCGATAATTGGAAGAGAGTATCGAGTTGAATGGGTTTTGGAGCTCTACGTTGTTGCAGATGGATTAGCTCTTGGAGAGCCATCGTTAAATCCTGAATTGGAGCTGTGCCAGTGGATGCAAAATCCTCTATAGACATCTCTCTTCGCGGTGACATAATTTTTATACAATACATATTCCAATATGTCATTGGATGTTGCGCTGAGAATCATAGAACTATTGAAGACCCTGAGAAGGAACCTGGTACCCTGAAGAGGGAATGTAGAGAATGGTGCAAAATGAACATGTTGGAAGCCCCGAGGAGGGCGCACTGGATGTCCTGAGAAGGATGTCTAGCTCCGAGATTTATTTATTTTTTGGATAGCCACTCTTCTAAATTCCGTGGCTGAGCAAAAGATGACTTGGATCGAGACTCTGATACCAATTGGTATGCAATTCATATATGAAAAACACATAGAAAACTAAATGCACAATGAAGAAGATAAATTAGATAGCGCAGAGCATAGAAAATAAAATATACATAAAAATGGATAAGAAGAATTAGAAGAGAAAATAAACATCACATTTATTGAGTGAGAGAGGAGAGCCTTCTATAATCAAGGTGGATTTTTCCTTCTCGTTATTAGTTGATTACAATAGAAGTTGTAGCAACTAATTAAATGCTTACAAAATTAATTGCTAAAAGTGCACTAAATGCTTGCAGCTCAAAGTGTTGAAGTGAACTACTATCTATAATATAAATAGCTAAAATTAATTGCAACACTAACTACAATACTAATTAAGGAGCATCTCCTCATCATGAGTGGCCAAGGAAGTGGGGCGCACTTCCTGGTGGCCCAATTCCCCAAGTAATGGATCTTATTTTGATCAAAGATGCACTTACTTATCTTGGCATACAATTTATGCTTCCTTAAAACACTTAGCACCATTCTAATATGCTCCTCATCCTTCTCTTCAAACTTAGAGTAGATATGGATATCATCTAAGAAAACAATTACAAAATTGTCTAGGTACTCCCTGAACACTCCATTCATGAGACACATAAATATAGCTCGGGAATTTGATAATCCAAATGGCACTACCATGAATTCATAATTCCCATACCTTATTATGAACGTTGTCTTTCTAATATATTATTCTTTTATCCTCACTTCATGTTAGCATGATCTCAAGTCAATCTTGGAAAATATTCTTGCACCTTTTAGTTGATCAAATAAATCATCAATCCTTAGCAAGGGATACTTGTTCTTAATAGTGACGGTTATTCAGATGTCTGAAATCAATACCCAACCTTAAGGTTCCATCTTTGTTCTTTACAAAAATAAATGGGGCTCCCCAAGGTGACACACTTGGGTGTATATACCCCTTCTTCAAAAGTTATTCTAGTTGCATTTGAAACTCTTTCAATTCTAGTGTGCTTATTCTGTAAGGAGTCTTGGACACTAGGGTTGCACTTGGCACCGAATCAATAGATAAATTGATGTCTCTCTTTGGTGGAAATCCTAGGATTTCCTCAAAAACATCCTCAAAATCTCTCAAGACTAGATGGTCTTCAAGACTTGCCACTTTATTTCTAGTTGCTTCTTCCATGTGGACTAGAAAAATTTTACATCCCTTCCTAAAACTCTTATTCAGTTGCATGGCTAAAATTTCTCTAACATCTACAACTCTCAGAATGCCTTGAATATTTCCTTGCTTCCATTTCTCATCAAGACAAGTTATTATATTATTGTAACAATCTAGGATAACATGGTGTTTTTCCAACCAATCCATGCCAATTAGACAGTCATATGAACCCAAAGGTATAATGCTCACATATACCTTTGTGTTGAGTCCATCCATTTCTATTGGACAATATTTAACCAACTCATTGATCTTTCTCTTAGCCCCCATGACTAACTGAACCAACCAAGATTTCTTATGCTTACTCCTTTGCAAGTGAAATCTTGCAACAATGTTAGATTTTATGTAACTATGGATAGCTCTAGAATCAATTAAAATTTCTATGGGATAGTTATCAATCTTACCTTCCACCTCAATCATGGGGGACTAATACTCTGATTGCTTGTTGTCGAAGGATGAATAAATCCTTTGCATGCTTCCTCCCATATCTTCCACTGTATCAGCCTCTTGGATGTTGTGGATAGTCCTGATTCTTTCTCCTTTGTGAGGGCATCCCATGTACAAGTGATTCCCCTCACATCCCCAACATTGTACAAGGTACTTCTTTGGTATTTTCCCAAAATAATTTGCTATCTTGTGTTCATTTTGGGTTGTCTAACCATGTTGATTTGTTGGAGAGTTATTATTGAAAAAGGGGGGCTTAAAAAATTTATGCCTTTTCTCCCTTTTTCCTTTCATCTTTCCATTCCCAGTATTTTAAAAGACTGGCCTCCCTCCACTTCACAAATAGAGATTCTTTTATCTCCTTATGGCTTCCTCCAATGTCTCGGGGTTATCATATTGTATCTTGTCATTGTAGAAGAAGGGTAACCCACTAAGAAGCCTTTGGATTTTGACTTTTTCATCTTTTATGAATTCCACATACTTCAACAATTCAAAAAACTTGTTCTCATACTCATCCATTGTCATGCTTCCCAACTTAAGTTCAAAAAACTATTTCATCTTCATCTTCCTCTGATAGTAATGCTTAGAAAAATATTTCTCTTGGAAATATCCTTTGAACTACCTCCATGATGTTAGGACCCTACAATGTACCTTTTTGTTCATACCTTCTACTATCATTACACCCTTTTCCCACTTTTATTTAAGCCTACATTGTCGCATTAATCTGTTTTCCAAAAGGTATATAACGTTTCTTTTCTTTACCATATGTTTAATTTGTTTTGCATATAATTTTACATTACTCTCATACTTAACCATCAATCAAAAATATATAAGTGTTGAAATAGTTCAAATTGCAGATTATCGTTGTTGTTTAAAGGCCTGTTGCTGAAACAGTCAAAAGCATGCAAACCCCATTGTTGAAACAGTCTGTAGTCTGCGACGCTGAAACAACAATTCACACAAAAGAAAGAAGAAGTTGTTATACTGACCACAACAGCCGCACCTTGATCCAGAATTAACCATCATCGCTGCTTGAGACGTTACTGAAATAGTCAGAACGCAAATCCCGTTGGTGAAACAGCCCGCGATTTGTGATGCTGAAACAATATACAACAACAGTAACAAGAAGATAAATAAATAAGCTATTACACTAGCCGCAACAACTACACCTCACCCAACACCATTTCAACTATTGTAATAGCATTCTGTTATGGGAGACCAGGATATCCTATTCCAGTATAGAAGATCAAGATCTGACTAAGAATAGGATTCGTATGTGCACATGTAATTTGATGATCAATTGTATCGAGGGGATTCCCCTCTTTAAATAAGGGGAAATCATCATTAGGGGGGATCCTTCTTGGCAAATAAAGGAATTAGAGAGAAGGATGTGTTCACTCCAGACATTGTAACATGATACAGTTGACAGATGAATAAAAGATTATTCTGAGCATTCCTTCATAGTTTCTTTCATTTCTGGGGAATCTTGTGAGAAGGGAGGGACCACCTTCTTCACAAGATTCACCCATTAGTTATGTAGTGTGTTAGTATTATTTCTGTTCACACCTTGATTAAATTCTATTTTGTTGAAACTCTACTTTACTGAACTCTGTTTTGCTGAAAATCTACTTTACTGAACTATGTTTTGCTGAAACTCTGCTTTACTGATTGTTACATTGTTTTCATATGATTCATGCTTGGGTAACTGTTAATCATTCTGATTGGTAATTCTGTTTGATGAATTTATGAAAGTGTGATAATCAAAGACAAGTGTTGAAGATTCCTTCTTGGGGAATAGGGTCATGTTCTCTATTAAGAGATAATTAGCCTTCAGTGCATGTCAATCATTTTGATTAGTAATGAGTTCATGAAAGTGTGATAGTCGGAAACAAGTGCTGAAGATTCCTGCTTGGGGAATAGGGTCCTGTTCTCTATTATAGAATAGTTGGTCTTTCCTTTTGTAGTATCTTGAAAGATTTATTTCCTAGGTTGTCATTTCTTAATGTAATCTAGGATTCTTTGGATAATTATTTCTTTAAACTTTGAACTCTGCAATAGGTAGGTTGATTTTCTGTAATTCAAAGTAGAACTTCAGTTTGTTCAAGACAAGGTGTGACTAATGTAATTTTACTACAACTCTAGATTGCTTTTGAGATTGAGCATATAAAGTGTGTGATTTCCTTTAAAATAACAAACTTCCCTGGGTTGACAATTTATGTAACACTTGATTGTTTAGTTAATAAGCAATTACAATGACCAATATTTTGGCACCGTTGCCAGGGAAGGTAATTATAGATTTCAAAAGCACTTATGTTATTTCAGATATAAGATTGCATGAGAGGACGTGGAGACCCCAAAGAAACTGACCCTACAGGTGGCAGGGGTAGAGGAAGGGGAGGAAGAAAGACTTATATTGACGAGATTATATCAAAATCTGAATATGTTTCTCCTCAACGACCAAACTCTCGGAAACCAAAATCCCAACCTTCCTTTCAAGAAAACTTTGAAACAGGGAAAGAAATTTGGAGTCCTTAGAAAGTTGAGAAACCATCAGGAAACATCGAGGATCGAGCAAGCGCAGCAGAGGAACACACAAAAGAAATCATGGATGAGTATAATGAAGAACTATATCAGGAAGAACAGGCAGGTCCTAAAGGAGAGGTAAATGATGAAAACTCTTATTCCACCTTAGGATTTCCTATTGATGATCTTCCTAGAGGGGTAGCTCCCATGAAGAATATTCCACTCTTTAGAGGATCCTGATGAATTCCTTTTCGAGTTTGACATATTATGCAGAAGTTATGATTACATTTCCAATGCTCAAAAGTTAAAGCTATTTCCAGCAACATTGAAGGCAAATGCACTAAGATGGTTCATGAGACTTGGAGGTCATGTAATCACAACATGGAATCAAATGAAACAGAAATTCCTGCATAAATACCAGGACTATTTCCGAACAAGAGAAAAAAGAGAGGAACTATTCAAGATGATACAGAAAGAGGATGAAAATCTGGAGGACTTTGTAGAAAGGCTATAGTATAATCTACAAAGATCCAGTCACCTAATGTAAGTAAAGATATTCTCAAAACAATATTACTAAAAGGAGTAAGGGATGACTGTCTAGATATGCTGAATATGCTTGGAAAAGGGGACATATCTAAAGAATCATATGATGAAATTGTTAACCTATGTAAAAGATGTTCAAGAGGAGCCTCAAGGAATAGATCAAATAGCAGGGATACCACATTTTCAAGAGTTCAAAAATCAGCCAGTGGAGGAGCAACAAGAGCCGAAATAGGTAATTTACTTGAAGGTTTTAAAACTGAAATGTTAAGTTCTTTTGCCTCACAAATTGATACCCTGCAGAATCAAAAGAAACAAACCAAAGTAGAAGAGGCTCTGTCCATCTTTTGTTCTAAATGCAGAGACAAGCACCCATGAAGGGAATGCCCATTGGACAAAAAGCCAATCTGCACCATCTGTGATAAGGATCATGAAACTCAACAATGCCCTTCTTTACCAGGAATCAAGGAAGCATTACAACCAACTGATGAAGAAGCTGAAGTTGTCTATCTGTTGACATAGAGAAGGTAATGGCAGCCACGAGGACAAGGTATGAATCCTAATATGCCATTTACATCTTCTAATCGTTGGAATAACTATCCTTATTTTAATCAAGCGAATTACCCTCCCTATAATCAAATGCAATACCTCAATCAAATGAATTACTCACCCATGCAACAAACTAACCCTCCCTTTGTTGATCCATCAATGTGGACTCCTTGGCCTCCACAACAACAATCGTAGCTTAACCAATGGAATCCAAATTGGAGAGGGCAACAACCCCCGTTCCCAAATCAATTACCTCAATCACAATTTCTGCAACCACTCTCCTTACCATCATGTACTCCACAAAACAATCAAATGATGAGACCCCAACTACCTATACAGCCTAACCCTAACCCCAATAATAAAGTTGTGCAATGCATTGATATTCATAACCAGCCTACACTTTCTCTTTTCTCTGCGCAATGCAATGATATTCATTTACGATCTGGGAAAATAGTAGAACCTATCATTGCTGATGTTACCTCTTCTAATAAAGAGGAAACAAAAAATCATGATGTACCTGAAGAGGTACAATCATCCTCTAACACTGCTGCTGAAACAACAAAACCACCATTTCCTGAGTGTTTATCTTTGACTAAAACACCTAAGCCACCTGCTTTCAATCTTCTAGGGGAATTACAAAATCTTTATGTCAAAATTCCACTATTACAAGCACTACGAGATGTACCAATTTATGCCAAGACTATGCGAGACATTTGTGTTAAGAAACCTGGTAGGAAAATTAAAGATCCCCTCACAGTTCATGTCATGGGTGATTTGTCTGCACTAATGTCAGGTAAAGTCCCCCCAGTTAAATATGGTGATCTTGGCCATCCTACCATCTCAGTGCAAATTGGAAAAACAATAATTCCTCGAGTCCTGGTAGACTTAGGCGCTGCTATCAATATTATGACTCTGGAAACCTCACAACTATTACAACTGCAGAATGAAATCAGAGACATCCCAACCATCCTAGAATTAGCTGACCATTCAAAAATCAAACCGGAAGGAGTCATTGAAGACCTAATTATCTCAGTGGAATCCTGGAATTATCCAGCTGACTTTGTGGTATTACAACCTAAAACAAAGTGGGGGGACCACCCTCTAATTTTGGGCAGGCCTTGGCTAGCCAGAATAGATGCTTTTATCAGCTGTAGATCAGGTTCAATGACAATTTCCAACGGATACGAGACTAAACAGCTTACCCTCTACCCTCACGCTACACCCTTGATTAATAATGATAATTCTGTATGGGTAGACTTTGATGATCAAACTACTCCATCCATCTTGAGTATCGGACAAGCCCTAAGCCTTAAATATGCCACTGAGGATGAAGTAATTAATAATTTTATTTGTGAACCCTCCTCCATGACTCCAGAAACTCATAACCAACTAGCTGCACTTTTGGAGTCAGATAACCAGGGAAAACTTAACTCTAAAAACCCACCTCAAACATCAGCCACCATCTCTTCTAAAATTATACCAATAGAAATTGCACCTGGCAAAACACTGAACATAAACCCCAATCTGACAGATGTTGAAACACAACAATTAATGAAGTTACTTCTTGAACATAAAGAAGCATTCGCATGGGACTATACCGATATGAAAGGAATCTCTCCTGAATTATGCACTCATCGTATATATATCAAGGAAGATTGTCAACCGATCTGCCAATCTCAACGACAAATGAACCCTAATTTAAGAGAAATTCTTAAAGAAGAACTTCAAAAATTGCTCAATGCAGGGTTTATATATCCTATATCAGACAGTGAATGGGTTTCCCCGTTGGTAATAGTTCCTAAGAAAAATGGGAAATGGAGAGTATGTGTAGACTATAGAGCCTTAAATAAAGCCACTCAAGAAGATCACTTTCCTCTACCATTCATTGATCAGGTGTTAGACAGTTTGTCAGGAAAAAAAATTTTCTCCTTTTTAGATGGTTTCAGTGGGTATAATCAGATCAAAATTGCACGCCAAGACTAAGATAAGACCACTTTTACTAGCCCTTGGGGAAATTTTGCTTATAGAGTCATCCCATTTGGACTATGTAATGCACCAAAAACCTTTCAAAGAGTAGTTATAGGAATCTTTTCTGATATGATTAATGACTCTATGGAAATTTTTATGGATGATTTTACCCCTTATGGCGTTTCTTTTGAGGAAGCACTACAAAACCTTGAGAAAGTACTTAAATGATGTATACAAGCCCACCTCTCCTTAAGTACAGAAAAATGTCATATGATGATGAGTGAAGGAATAGTCCTTGGAAATTTTATTTCATCTCAAGGAATCCAGGTGGATCCATCCAAGATACAAGTCATTAAAAATATTCCTATTCCCAAAACCCAAATAGAGGTGAGAAGTTTCCTAGGACACGCTGGATACTACAGAAGATTTATTAATTTTTTTTCCAAAATAGCTTCTCCTTTGTTTGTGTTACTGGTGAAAAATGTCGAATTCAAGTGGACTAACCCTTGCCAGGAAGCATTCAATACACTTAAACATCAGTTATCTACAACCCCTATTTTAAGAGGACCTGATTGGACACTTCCCTTTCATATATCCTCTGATGCTTCAAATACTGCAATAGGAGTTGTCTTGGGACAAGAAGAAAATCATCTCCCTTATGTTATTTACTTCATTAGCAAGAATATGACTCTTGCTGAACTTAACTATACAGTTACCAAAAAGGAATTCTTAGCAGTTATCTATGCTATTAATAAATTTTGACATTACATCACTGGCTACTCTACTCTTGTCCATACTGATCACTCAACTATCAAATATATAATGAACAAACCTATCACAAATGCTCGAGTTACCAGATGGTTACTATTATTACAAGAATTTGATATTACAATTGTAGATAGACCAGGAAAAGAAAATGTAGTTGCCGATTTCCTTTCTCGGTTAACACCTAATGATAATACCCCAGTAGATGATTCCTTTCCTGATGAATATCTATTTGTAGTATCTTCTCACTAACCATGGTATGCAGACATTGCTAACTACTTGGTTGTAGGGAAGTTACCACTACACCTATCCCACCGGGAGAAAAGAATAATTATTCAACAAAGTGCTCGGTATAACTAGATAAGTGGGTGTCTTTTCCACACAGGACTTGATCAAGAAATCCGAAGGTGCATTAGAGAATATGAGGTTTATGACTTACTAAAATCTTGTCATGATGGCCCTTGTGGAGGGCATTTTGCTGATAAGAGAACAACACATAAAATTCTCAGGATGGGATATTATTGGCCCTCACTTTTTAAAGATGCAAAGAAATATGTTTGGGCCTGTGATAGCTGTCAAAGAATGGGCCAACCTAATCATAGAGATGAAATTCCATTAAATCCCCAGTTAGTACTTGAACCATTTGAAAGATGGGCCTTAGACTTTGTAGGACCCATTAACCCCCCATCCAATCAAAAAGTTTATATAGTGGTCTGCACAGATTATATGACCAAATGGGTGGAAGCTAAAGCACTCCATAGAGATACTGAAGAAGCGGTTCTATATTTTCTATTTGAAGACATCTTTATCAGATTTGGAGTGCCTAGAGAATTAGTTATAGATGGGGGACCTCCTTTCACTTCTCACGGTTTTAAAGACACCCTTCAAAAATATCATATTCAACATAGAATGACTACACCATACCACCCCCAAGCCAATGGGCAGGTGGAAAGCACAAATAAATTAATAGAAGCCATTCTCACAAAAACAGTGAAGGAAAACAAAAAGGATTGGTCTCACAGGCTCCCTGAAGCATTATGGGCCTACATAACTACCTGGAGAAATACTACAGGATTCTCTCCCTATGAATTAGTTTATGGAAAAAGTGTTGTCTTTCCTATGGAATTTGAAATCAAAACCTTAAGGATTGCTTTAGTTGTCAACCTTGATTTGACCGATGCACAGACATCTAGGTTGCAACAGCTTAATGAATTGGATGAAAAAAGACTAGATGCCATTCATCAGACAACTATGATTCAACAACAAAGATCAAAATGGCATCACAAAACTATCAAGCATAAGCAATTCCAAAAAGGTAATTGGGCCTTACTGAATGATTCTCGGTTTAAATAATTTCAAGGGAAACTACGTACAAGATGGCTTGGACCTTACGAAGTGGACACTGTTTTCCCCAATGGAACAGTAAGGCTCCTCACAATCGATGACTCTAAAACACCATTATTTGTGAATGGTCATCGACTCCGTCTGTACCAGTGCCCCATTTCCAAAGAAGATTTTAAAGCCACATGTGTGGCAGACTCTCATTACCTCTTTTTAGAGGGGCCTCCTACCCCTCATTGCAATTAGTTCTTTTGAATTTAATTCCTTTAGTATTAGATTAGATTTCTTTTACTAATAATCCCTGTCAAGGAATGGCATGTTACAATTGATTTTTGCAGATTCTCGATCAAAGAAAAGGCCTACCAGGAAAGGACGATCTTACTTCAAGAATAACTAAGACTCATTCTGTGAAACACTACTTCCCTTTTTTCCCATTGTTGAAACACCATTGTTCAGCAATTTTTCGTTTTTTTTTTCATTGCTGAAACACCACTGTTCAACAATTTTTTGCCTTTTCCCCCATTGCCGAAACACCACTATTCCGCAATTTCTCGCCCTTTTTCCCCCATTGCCGAAACCCCACTGTTCAACAATTTTTCACCTTTTTCCCCATTGCTGAAACATCACTATTCAACAATTTGTTTTGCCTTTTTCCCCATTGCTAAAACACCACTGTTCAATAATTTTTCGCCTTTTTCCCCATTGCTGAAACACCATTGTTCAGCAATTTTTCGCCCTTTTCTCCATTTTTGAAACACCACTACTCAGAAACATGTCGCCACTATTGAAACACCACTTCCTCAGTAGTATTCTGAAACATCACTCTTCAGCAAACATCTCTCTATTCTTTCCCTGTTGCTGAAACACCATTAATGACTTGTAATTGTTTAGGGGCTTCCTAACCATTCTTTGGGGCTTCCAACTTCTGGAGGGCGTATCTTTTCAAATGTGAGGAACCACATGGTGTAACACCTACTGTTGGAAATGAAATCACGAGGAATATCTATTTATTAGGGTTTTGTATATACTTGAATTTTTCTTCAACCTCATTTTCCTCAATCAACTTCGGGCTCCATAAACACACCTTCGGGGCTTCGTGTAGAATTCATCAAATACACCCATCACATATGTTGACATCAACCACTTCTATTTACATTAATGACAGCTAAATTACCATCAATATTGACCACAACTTTGGGGCATATCGACTTCTCCAAAGGTTGACATCAATGAAAACCAACTGTCCAATAGTCCAAACATAAATTATACAGGGAAGACCATTGAGCACGTGTATATCATTATATCCCTTCCATATCCAACAACAACATGGCCTTACACATGGCTAGCTATATTGGAATTCATTTTTATAGTAGAGTATGCCTCCTAACTTGACTTGGTTATGATCTCATAACCAACATGACATACTATGTAATTCAATTTCCTATAATGTCTTTCAAGTATTAACAACAATTGTATACTCAATGCTCTCTTCCTGTACTACATCAATTCAAATATTGAAATTTAGAGAGGGAATTATTACCTTAATCCCCCTAAGAATTTATGCATCATAAGAAACCAAATTCATACTTGCGTGGTTGTTATCAAATTACTTGATGCTAACCAATCCACTGATATTTTGTAGAAGCTTGCAGGCTCCCTTCACTAACCTTTTGATCAACATTCTTACCATCCTCATTTTTTTTCATACAGATGGTTTTCATATGAAGTGACACCACCATCAACATCTTCAACCATTTTATAATATTTTTTCCTGTATACATAATCCATCATTAGTCATATTCAACTATCATAATGTCATTATTTCATATATAACAATAGACTACTCGTAGTCTACAAGCATGTTGTGTGCATGTCCATGCATTACCACATGCACTAATGTACATCAATATGCACCAAATATTCAATCTCATCATTCCTACTAATGCATATTCATTTTAACTTCATTGTATACATCATGCATCACTTCCATCATGTACTCCAATTCATATATGTTTCTTCTTGTTTTGTTCCATGTAGTTGTTCTTGAATCCAACTATATCCATGTAGCAGCTTGTGAACTATCATTATGCTCATTTGTGCACCATTGTTTCTTGATCTGAACATTTTCCAGCCAATCCCCTCTTGGACATCTTGAAATTTCAACCAATATTCCATATTGGAAAATGCTTCCACCTAGGAAATTATGTTCCAACCTTACCTTTCCATAACTTTCCAGTACCTTGTAATGAGGTAGTTCATATAATTCTATCACCTTGATACTGCATTATTTTCCAACCAACTTAACAATTAACACTATGATATCCATTGTCATTATCTCTAGTTGTCCATTGGATTTTGTTCAGTTTTAAAATACTTTTCTTCACTTAATTGAGTAATTCCTTGTGAATCGCCATCATTTCCACTCATTACCAAACTTATTCTTATGGAATTCTATATTTCTATATTAGCACCTTCAAGTGAATAAACCTTCAGTAATTTATCCTCTAATTCTTTGCACCCGTACATTGCTTCCATTATGCACTCTGATAACATAAGTGGATTTCTTTCTTTGAATACTTCAGCCATAGTTGCCAATTCATAACTAGAAACCCTTATAATTCCTCATAGACTAGTCCCTAGAGATGATTCACCCATCCCTATGAGTCATTCATTATGTCATGGGATCTTTATTTTTTTTTGCAACAAGATTTGCAGTCATCACTACATTTCCACCTTCAGGGATATGGAGGCTTACCTTGCCTTCCTATTCTCATTGATGACACTCTTGACCTATTGAATTCATGTTTCTAAAATAATTCTTGTTGATGTTCCTTTGCAAGTCATTCATACTTTATAGAAACTAAATATTAACTTGGATTTTCCCTTCCTGACTCCCTTATCAACTTTCCATTACCTCCTCTGTAGTTCTGCACTTCCTTCTACAATTTATTTATATTCTCACCTAACTCTACAATATTGTCCCTGCTTCCATTTCCATTGGATCCTGGAATTATAAATACTTTAGTACTCAAATGGACTATGTTGTTTATAACCTGTGTCATCAACAATATCAAGTTCTTTCCCTCCCCCCTATTGTAACTTGTCTTTATTCAAGAGTAGACAACCTACATCATCGATACTTTTAGTTGATAAATCTTCCAACACCTCTACAAAAATGCCCAATTTCATATTGTCATTTTTATAAAGATTAATATCCTTGCATAGTATAGGAACTTTTTGAATAACTATGTGTCAACATTCTATTACATCCAAGCCATATTTTACAACTGGAAAACCAATGCCTAAAACATCCAAGGATTTTGTGGAGATAGAAAATTCCATATAATTAACATGATGTGTGAAAGATGAAAAATCCAATGTACTTAATCATCCCATCAATAGGTTCTTGACATAACATTCTCTACTTCAGTGTTCCCTTGGTCATCAACAATACCCTGTTATTTAAAACTCAACCCCTATTTATTCTCCTAGTTGGCACACTCTAAATGCACCTCTATACCTCTACATAGGCACTATCATTAGTATATGCGCTCTTTGTTACCTGATAGTGACATATTTCCTTTACCTATATAGAAATGTTTTCCCAAAATTGACATTGTTTGGAAACTTTCACATTGAGAAATTGCATGGTTCACAAAGTTTATTTTCCCTTTTTCATGCAGATTTACCAAACAACTAGATGCTTCCTTAGAGAACTAAATCCGTCTATCCTGTTTTCCTCTAGATTTCCTTTCCAATGGCTATACTCATGCCTTATTTTGATTTCGGATATGAAATTTATGGCTCTCTAAAATCAACTGTTTCATCCTTTTTGTGCTTGCTTCACTGGTATAAAAAATCCCAAGGGTTAACTTCTACGTCTTGTAGAAGAAAATATGAATTTTTTTTTTTTTTATTATATCAGATGATGATACTATTCATGATTCTGAATGCACATAAACTATCATATTCAATATTTGATGCTCCTTCCAACTTCTACATCAATTTGTATTTGGCAACTTTGTCCTTTTTCATTTGTTTTTAGTGAAAAACCATTATCTCCTAAATGGAGCAAAACTGACAAAAAATCCCTAAATACAAAGTTGTCTAGATTGATGAGCATATGAACTGTTGAATATATAAAGTTTTCTAGACTGGTGATACAGGGTCCCTTTTCCTCCTTCAAATATTTTAGAGATCCCCAAAATGCACCCGAGAATAATGGGATTTGCCCTGTTTGGGCGTATCCACACCAAACCATTTTGAATTTTTCCAGGAGTCCAAATGGATATCTTCATGCCTAATTTTTGATCTATTTATAAATATTTCATAATTATCCGATCCCCAATTAATGATTACGACCAGATCTTCAAAAGTCACTAATTTGTGTTTTTCATAAAACAAAAGAAAAATTATCTAGCCATCCTCACTAACATTCTTGTATCCCTCTTGATTGCAGAAACACCCCTTAAATTTCATCCAAATCTGAGTTAACTTCTCTTGTATAGGAACATTCCTCCCAGTAGGCCACCCTCGAGCTGAGGCTATGAGTCCAAAAGGAGGTCTGACCCTCTTAGCTATCCACTTTTCAATTTCAACAATCCAAAGCCCAAATTCTATTCCAACAAAAATTCCAATCCACCAACGCTCTTCCCTTAAACCTACACAACCGAAGGAATGGGATCCCCCTTCCCTACCACACAGTCCCTCAGGCCTTCCCACTTTTCTCTAGAGCTTCAACACACTCAGATGGCTAGGAATATCACAGTTGAGGACTAAAAGAACTCTCATTTTCTCTAGGAGTGATCATAATATCCTTCTCGAGACTCTTGATCCATTACCTCAACAAGAAATTAAATTATAGGCTTATAGCCTAATTCTTGGCACAAACATCATCCCTTTCATGGATATTTTAACATACACCATGGATGGTTCTCTTTCCTAGCACTTAGCTATGCTCTTCCTTCCCAAAACCAACATGTA
>SNQJ01S0094246.1:32083-61306 GCA_010110895.2 Picea sitchensis
AAGGTTAAAAGTAATTTCTTAAGGGTCATGATCTGCATGCAAGTTTAAGCCCTAGCTTGTTAGTCCGTAGGGTACAATTTCCCCACAACACTACTATATATTTGTCCCCATTGCTGGATGGGGGTTTCAATTCATGAAATCAATGCCCCATTTGCAAAAGGGACCTGTCGTTATGACAAGATAGAGAGGAGCAGGTGGTTCTCGGGTTTTGTGAGTGTATAATTGACACTTGTCACAACAGTTTATGGCATGGATGGAATAATGAAACAAAGTGGGCCAAAAGTAACCATTCCAAACCACTTTCTCAACAGTGGACATGCTAGAGAGGTGACCCATGCATGCCTTGTTGTGGAAATCATTGAAGACTTTTTCTCCCTCTTCAATGGTGAGGCAATGACAAAGAAATGTGTCTACCCCCTTGTAATATAGGAAACATCCTATAAGGAGGTAGCAGGAAGCTTAGTGACAGATACAATGGTGGTCATCTCGGGAGATATGAGGGTCAAATTTCTGTGTACGAAGATAAACAAGAATATCCCCATACCACGAGTCATCCGATGAAATCAAGAAGAGATGTTCATTCGTGAAGTTTTCATTGACAGGGGGTCAGATGAGTGTTGGTTGTGAATCCTAATTATAAAACTAATTTATATGTAGGTATTCCTATCCCCCTTCTGTCGAGGGTTCAAGGGTTGGCCCTAGAATGAAGGGGGTCTGAGAGTGGAGCCCCTGAGGAAAATTTTGGGAAAATTGCCTTGTAAAATATTGTAATTTCATAGTCAATATGGACCATTCATTATAAGGCCATGGATTTGAAGGTAGAAGTTATGTTAGGTTTTTTATTTATTTTTCCCTAGAAGGAAAATTTTTTTTATGAGTGAATTGTATTGTGGTTGTGCATGTGTGAGTGAATATTGTATTCAAAGAGAGGATACTATGAGAGAAATAAGATGAAGTTACTGCGAGTGTGTTGCAGGTTGTATCCTTTCATTTTGATGGATAATAAAAAGGAAGGACCTGGAAATTTTTGTGGTGAATGTAGCCCACACTAGGTGAACCATGTATATATGTGTCTCTATTGTATTATGTATCTTCTGTGTTTTATTTCCGCATTTGTTTTATTTTATTGCTCAGCATTCCTATTTTTCTAACAATGAGTTTGATGGAAGGTCTATAATGAGGTTTCCCAGGAGAAGGGATTTTTTTTCTCTTGGAAGTGGTGAAATCGAGATCGTATTCTTGGAGAATGACGATCAAATGAGAAAATTTTCCATTGATCTCGTGTCAACTAAGAAAGTATTGCATAGGATCAGAGTCTTCCACAACCTTGGTAGTTCGAAGTAGGATATAGTGATGTAGCTTTTGAACTACAAGGACAACCACTAGGGAGAGTTTCTCTTCATGATTGTTCTTGAGAGGTTGCCTTGAGAGATTTTTTTTAATATAGTAGATGATGAACTTGTTTTGGTCATCGCCTACCTGAACTAGCACTCCTGCGACTGACACCTATGAGGATGAAAGATACAGGATATAATCCCTATCATAGTCTAGGGGACTGATTAGGGGTGATTTACTAAGTGCTTCTTGAAGAGAGTCAAAAGTAGCTTGGGCATGTTGGTCCCATTGAAATGGGATATCACACCTTAGTAAGCATAAGAAGCCATGGGTGCGAATAGAATAGTCATGAACAAAGCACCATAGGAAATTATCTTTTAATTGGAGGCTTTATAATTGGAGTAAGTTCTTGGGTGGAGGAATCTAATTAATGGCATGGACCTTAAGGGGGTCCACGATGATTCCTTGTTGGGAGAATATGAATGCCAATAGGCATCCAACAATGACACAAAAGACACATTTAAAAGGGTTTAATTGAATATTGTATCTGCAGAAGCATTTTAAAGAGTTGTAAATCCTCTGGTGTTGGGTGTTGGGAACACTTCTTGGAGTGAGTAGTGAGGTCATCCAAGTAAGAAAGGATTATGTGGGTGATATCGTGAAATGCATATCTCATGGCTAGTTGGAAGGTAAGGCCCAATTTTTTGAGTCAGAAGGGCATAACATGATATGAAAAGGTGCCCCATGGTGTTGTGAATTTCATTTTGTATTGGTCAGCATGGTGAATTTGAATCTGGTTATAGCCAGAGAACCTGTCCATGAGTGAGAAGGCCTCATGACTATCACAGACGTCGATAACTTGGTCGATGAATGGGGTTGGAAATTTGTCTTTGGGACAAGCTTGATTGAGGTCATGAAATTCGGTGTGGACCCTAATGGTTCCCTATTTTTTGTTGACAGAGATGGGGTTTGAGACCCATGATGTGTATGAAATTGGATAGATTAACCCTGCAACACACAACTTATCGATTTTGGATTTGATATCCATGGATTTAGAAGGGTAAAGGGGGTGATACTTTTGATGAATGGGGGAAACATCAGGCAATGTGTCAATAAAATGTTCAATAATGGTGGGGTTTAATATAGGAATTTCTATGTAAGACTATGTGAAAACATCTCAGAACTCTTGAAAGCCCTTGTATGTTGTGATTTTTTGGAGAGCATGTGGAACCTAGAGTGATTTATTCAATGATGTTGGGTTTGATAGAGATATCTATCTTGATCATGCAGGAGATATTTTACATATTCCCTTCTTCAAATGCATTAGGTGTGAAGATTGGTTTTTTGAACCAATCGACATGACCAGGAGGAATCAAATATTTATCTTCAATTGCATAGACCATAGTGTTTAAATGTGGCTGAAATTTATTGTGGGATAAAAAGAAGGATTGGTGGTGAAAGGAATCCCATGGGAAGTTTGGTGTGGAGATATCTTCCTAAATGTCTTCATCTGATTGAAAAATGAAGGAGTATAATGGGTTTAAGGTGGTATGGGTAGAGGATGTAGACAGAGTGGTGTATTAAGTGAGTCTCGGGTTAGTAATGAGAGTATCATCTATGAAAGGTGTATGAGATGATGGTGAGTGATCATAAATGATGCCCAAGATGGATGGACCGGTGGGAGAAGGTTGTGGGGTTTCACTAGACGACATGAACCAAATATCCATATACAATTATGGTGTATGTGAATTTTGGGGAGGGAGAATCTCATGAATGGGACTTACAAGAGAATTTGGTGTATTCGACGAGAACTTTTTAGATGGTGGCATTATGGGGATGTCCATTGGGGTAAAACATAAGGGGTCAAGTCTTGGTATGGTGTGGCCCACTTATGGAGGTATGACCATTTTCTAGGTGTTAGATGTGGAAGTGGGCATGGGATCATGTGGCAAGGTAGCCATATGTGTTATAAACCTAAATTGCACCATACACGCTTACCTGACATCAGGCCAATTCATATCCCTTCATTGCCCAAAACATCTACTGAACAACCTCTTTTGTCAAGGACCACACACCCTAACCCATTACTGCACACGTGTGCATGCCGGCAGGCCCACTACAGCCCACGTGTACCTAACAAAACACAAAAATAGGAAAGTTGTCGATAGAACAAAAGGCTATGGGTTAGTTAACTGAAACTCCCGGCCATGCATGGCTAAGAGTTTGTCCAAAACCCTAGCTCCTTATAGCCTATAAAAGAAGGGGTAGGGGTACTATTTGGAGGAGGAATAATATAGCAAAGAAACTCTACCCATTTGTTGAATCCATTGTCCCAACCCTTTAGCCTTTCCTCAAGCCAAAGGAGAATTAACGCAAAGTAGTTGGAGGACAGAAGAAGAGGAGCCTAGGATCAGGATCAAGGAGCGGTGGTCGGTCTCGACTTTGATTGTAAGTTGATTCATTGTTCAAATAATAAAAGAATACTTTTCCCATCCCAATGCATGATTTATCTATGGTTTGTTTAATTTATGCTTAATTTATAACCCTCAAGTAGAAAAGTAGCATGCATACATAGTTGTTTGTCTTGATTGCAGGTTATCTTTGGAAGGAGCAGTGCAAGCAAGCTGACGAAGCACAATGGAGGATCTACACCAAACATCAGTAACAAGGTTAGTAGTTTCTTTCCATGCATATATTGTGAAAGAGGGGTTTAAGTTTTGGGTGGCAGGTTAAAAAGTAATTTCTTTACGGTCGAAATCTACATGCAAGTCTGACCCTAGTTTGCTAGTCCATAGGGTATTTTTCCCAACAACAATATGTCTAACCCGGGAAACAACAACGAGAGGGAACATATATGTGAAATGGTATGGTTGTTAGAATAATGCAAAAGGGAGTCACATGCATTAGTAACTATTGTTGTGGTTGGGGGTGCTTGCGAGGATGTAGGCAATGTAGTTTGATGCACTGCTTCTAAGGTTTCTTGAAATTGAGGGAGATCCGGGAAGTGGTGAGTGTAATGGCCATATTGTGAGCAGATGGCGCAAGCATTTTTAGTCCTAAGACCATTTTGTTTGGATGAAGAAGTTTTTGTGGTTACAAGTGTGGCAACTGGTGTAGGCAGTAACTATGTTATTGTGGGAAGTGGAATAAGATTCCATAACTTGGGAAAAGTGGGGCAGAGATTAGTGGGATGTCCAATGGTAATGAAAATTTCCCATGGTTATGGGAATCAAGGTGGGGAAGGGAGGGTTGGGTATTTCGTATTCCTATTTACTTGTTTGGTAGTTGATTTCCCCCCTTTTTGAGTATCTTGACCTCCGTTTTTGGTATCAATGCCCCCAAATGCGTGACTGGTAGGAAGATTTGGCATTTGAGCCATTGATTGCATGGGAAAAATCTCGGGTGGTGGTGAGAGTGATGGGACCGATACCATACATGGTGGTTCTAGATACCATATAGATATAGTGAACACCATGTTGGGAAACATGTGGGTAGTTGCTAAATGATATGTTGTTACATCAGGTGGTGGGTAAAAGAAAGGGATTTGTGTGATGTCCAGTGGGACCATTTTTCAAATAGGTATGTGGCATGTCATGGGTGGGTTTTATGGAATGGGTGATTCACCCTGAAAGGGAGGTGAGGTATTGTCCTTGAATGGGATTTGGGGTGTTCTCTTGAGGGGGGGTTCATCAATAATTTTTACACCATCAGAAGTGACAATGCATACTTGGGATGTGTTTGTGATTGGGGGCGAAGGGGGATTCCTTTGGTATGAACTAGTTCATGATGGGGTGTGGAAGATCCCTGGTTTGACTTTCAAAACTAGTGAAAAATTAGTGTTAGCTTAGATAAGTGGGAGGATGTTATCTATGTGCCTTGAATGATTAGGCTCATAGTCAGTTAACTGGTCAATGGTGAAAATATTCTCACTGTAGGGGAAGAGCATGGTTCAAAATATTGAAGAGGCTACAACTTGCATGTTGAACATTTAGCTACATCCAAAAAGAATATTGTAATCTAGTTGGGTGTCAATGACCTCAATGTCAATAAGGATTGTTTTGCCTCCTAGTTCTATTGGAATGATTTGATAGAGGATTTTTGGTTGGTATGGTTGACCATCACAGGCTCTGAGGGTAATGGTTGAGGGAACTAAATTGGGTGATCCATGTTGTTCCCACACACTTTTGGACATGATGCAAGTATATTCCCCTTCATCAATCATACAATGATGGATGGTGATGTTCTTGATATTGACGAGAATTTGGAAAGCAACTAACTATGGAAGGAATGGGCCTTCTTTGTCTAATTTGAAAGTGATTAGACGGGTGTCTACGGGGTCTATTGCACCCAAATATGAAAGCAAATCCTTTCTTTGGGAAGGGAAAGTTTGGAGAACCTATAGTACTGACATTGCATCTAGTGACTATGCTAGATCATCAATAAGGCTATAGCTATGTGCGGGCATTACATGAGGGTTATGTACATTTTTGCATAGTGGTTCAAGAGGAATCAAGGTGGTGGCTTCAGTATTAGGGCAAGGAATCGTCAAAGGTTGTCCTGTTGGTAATTGGGGGGGATTCATATGTAGTTGGGAAAGGGTCAGGAGGCGTATTGTATTAGTGACTACAAGTTTATAAGAGAATTTCATCCTCAGTAGTAAGGAGGAGGATGCAGTCTGTTTTAGTATTGTGGTTTCCTTGGTTGAGGGAACTGTCCCCTTTGTTGTGGGAAAGGGGAATTTTCTGGTTGCATGTTAATGACACCTTAGTCAGGGATCGGGGTTTGCAAGACCACAAGTGGTGGGGGAGGCATATAGTTGGCAGGTACCTACTATGGCTCTTGAGGGGTGGGAGGCCTTGGTTTATTCATGGCTTCCTTCATTCGTTTGTAATCAATGATTTGGGGGAAATGATGAGTGTAATGGCCATTTTCACCACATAATAGACAAGGGAAATTGGTTCGAATATTATTTTTTCTACCTTGGCGTGGTTGACCATTGTTATTTCCCCCTTGGGGTTTATGGTTAGCATGATGTTGGTTTCCCCCAGTTGGAGGATTATGTTGTTGGGGGTTTCCCCCTTGGCCTTGGTTTTTGTTCTTTCCCTTTCTCCCCTTTTGGTTGGGTTGATGAGAGGGGTTCCCTTTATTCAATTATTCAAAAGCTTGAACTTATTGAATAGGAGTGGGTTGGATAAAATTTACCCCTACCTATTGTTTTCCATGTGGTGGGGCAGTGGCTTGAAGGGGACTAGGGAAGGGGTAGTTATGATTACCTTGTGGTGGTACATATTGATTGTATGAAGTGGAGGTGCCCCCACTATTGCTGGGATTATATGATGTGGTTAGTGGTGGGTCGAGATGTGGTATTTTCACTGGGTGGGTGGGATATGTAGGTACATGCGCTCTTATGGTGGGAGAAGGAGGTACCATGAATGGTGGTTGAAGCAGTGGGGAATGTAGTATGGGTGTCCTCCATATGGTGGTTGGTATTGATTGACCCCAAATGTGGGTACCGATTGATCATATGGGTGAGTATGGACCATGGACCAAGTCAACCCATCAAAAATGTGAAATGTTCTAGGTTTGTCTTGAAAAAAAGGTAAAGGATGAGGAGCATTTGGGAGAACAAAGTAGAGGTACCTTGATTGGGAATAAATGAGTTCAAACTATTGAGCCTTTGTGATGGCTTCATCTTCAGTTTGAGGGAAAGTTGTGCCATTTCTTTAGAGATAACAGTGACTATATATTTGAGGAACCAATCTAGTTGTTGTTGTGGGGTAGTATCATCCTTATAAATATTTATTCGTCGATGCCATTCATGAATATGGTCAGCGATATGAACAATAATGGTTTGTTTAAATTATGAAAGAATCTCCAAACGAGTGTCATGACATACAAGTAATTGAAAGAATGATAGGAAGGTTTTGTCCAATGACTCAAAGGTCATATGAAACCCTAATTTCATGTCCACATACCATTTGGTAGATGGATCAGTGAGGGTTCTTTGCGATAAGCTTAAACAAATGGAAGATTACAAAATGCTATTGGAAGAACACCATAAATGGAAATACAAGATGTGGTTAGTTGGTTCATCTCCCAGTTGTCCTTCGAAATTAGGGATATTGGAAGGTAACTTGGTGGAAATATTCAACCAAGTGGGGTCGTGTAATATGGGATCATTCATCAATTTGGTTAAATATTGGATATTGAGTGATGCTAAGTATGGCATTGCAGGGGTGGTGCCTACCATGGTGTGTGGAAGGGGAGGAGTGTTCCCTTGTGAGGATGGTTGGGAGATTGTACCTTGTGAAGAAGGTTTGGATCTACCTCCTTGTGATGGAGTACTAGTAGGTGAGTTGTTTTGACTGTTAGTGCCAAGAAACGTTGATCCTAGAACCATGAAACTTATTGGTGTATGTGATGGTTGTGTTGACGTGTTAGCCAATTTGGGGACACCTCCCAAAATTAGGGGGAGGTTTCTCAAATGTCTAGAATGGCATGGATTTTGTGGTTCCCCTATGATCTTGGACTATATGTGAATGTTTGCAAGTGGTGGCGAGAAGAAATTATAGAACAAGTGCTTTGTAAACTATCTCAACAATGTATTGAAAAATTGTATCTAATCAAATGGTTGCAATAATACATAAAGTAAGTAACAGTGTAAGATGGTCGATGGTTTTTTATGTGTGGGGGAATTAAATAAAATTCATGTGTCCTAACAGACCTATCATCCTTCCCCTCAAAAAGTATTAGGACTTCCAAAAGAACTCAACAATGGGGCATGAATCCACCAGAAGAGGAGCTAGTGAAAGTATGAATAATCAGTTATAATGAGGGGTGAAGGGGGCATATCCTGAAAGAGATGGCGATATTTCCCAATAATCATTCAAAATATGAATAAGGTATGATTGCAGCCCACAATTTCCACCAGGGTAAATAAAACCTAGAATTGGCCACTAAGCTACCTCGATCAAGCACGTCATTCATATTTTCAGCCTCATAAATGGGTCACAAGATGGATTCTTTCCAAGGTTTGGGTGACCCAAGGTGTTAGGTACCAGATCTATTATAATAGTAAAAAAGAGAAATACTATAGATAATAATAGCGGAATATCCACATAAAATGAAAGTACTGTAGATAATAACAACAAAACAACAAATTATATGGAACCACAACACCACAATAATACCTTTATTTCAAGGAAACAATGTTCACTTGCCTCTTCGAGGGGGAAACCTCCAACATAGAAGATCTCTATTACAATAATTCTCCAGTCAAAGCATCTCATTCCCTTGACTCTTATTTATACTAAATCTATCTACCACAAGAACAATCTAGAGGAAAATATTCTAGAAGTGGAATCTTCTATTAGGTCTTCTTACATTTGTTGTATTCTTCCTTATTACTAGGCCTTATTAATATTGTCCTTAATTACATGGAAAATACATTATTCTTCCTACATGAGGGGTTAGGGAGGTTAGGTCCCTAACATAAGGAGGCATGCACAAAACAACTGGACCTCATCCTTCGACACTTCATGGGTGTCTCCCTGCCTTATGGTGTAGGAATGCTTGATTGGGTGGATTTTTGTACCCTATTTCGCAACTTTCTAAGTTTTAATGAGAAAAAGGATAATGAGGAGTTATTTGGATGCCTATCCCCAAAGTCATAACTCAGACTACAATTTTATTTTGTGTTCCTCCCGTGGAGGTTAAATATTTGTTGATTAATGGTTACTTTTAGGATGTGAAAGTGGGATATGAGGTTGGGGTCATGGTCCAACCTCGTTGATTAAAAATTGGGTGAACAAAATATTTTTACTAAACAAATGAATCCCTTCTGATCCTCCCAGATCACTTATGGTCATGGGGAGAAGAGCATACTATTGTTTCAAGTATTTAATAACAAACTTTTGAGTATGTGGTGATGATGTGTGCAAGAGTGAAAGTGTGTAATGATTTTCAATAAGTTAGTGAGAAATTTTTTAACATGTGGAAATCACTTAGTCCTTTATGAATCTTGCTTACTTCTAACTTACAAAATTTCACAAAAAATCCTTGCAAACATGGAAAAATACCTAGGTAACTAGCATGGTGGACATGTGGGTCCTTACTCTTGAGCTTTAATCTCCCTACAATGTTCTATAATCTAAGAAATCTTTGAAACTATTCCTATATTGTAGACATGTGGGAATGTATGGACCCTTACAAATCCTTTAAACCTCCTTGGTTGTTTTCTCTAAACAATTGAAACTATCCTAAGATTGTGCACATGTGGGAATAAATGGGTCCTTACAAATCTTTTAGATTATGTTTTAACAAGAAAACTAAGAGGCATTGGTCTCTCCTAAAATGAATCATTTTGAAGGGAGATGAAGGTTTATTTAAGTAATATAGTTTTTATTTATTTCCAACGTCACACAAGGGTGAAAGGAAAGAGCATACTCCAAGATTGTCGAAATATTATTCTAGTCTCGATTTAATGTGATGATTTGCAAAAGTAAACATTTCAATGTTTGGAATTCAAATGCTAAACTTAAGCCATCCACGTGGAAACCAAGGAAATAAAAGATGTTATGGCTCATTTTAATCCCCCTAGATGTCTATGTGTGACTAAGTATCTATACAATAATGAATACCAAGGATAATTTTTATGGCTTTTACAAAGTGCATAAAATAAATATAAGCTAATTGGAAAAACCATCTTCAAAATCCCTTGCAATCAAGTGGAAAAGAAATTTTGTGTGGCTTTTTCTGCAAATAGTGGTGCAGAGGGAGCGGTTTGTTCAAATGGACAGATGGGTCAATGCACATTTTCACATGGACCACACATCTATTTACCCTATACCCACACACACACAGAGAAATGGTGGGCCAAAAATTAGAAATGAGTTCTATCAACTCAAGGCTGAATTGTAGTGTTTGAAGGGTATGCTAGGTCGAATTTGGACCCTGCAAACACCAGAAAGTGAGAATGAAATATTTAATATCCTAATTTGGGAGGAATTGGATCCTTATCTCGATTATGGTTATCAATATGTTGGGTTTCGTTTTCCACTTGGGTGAGCAAAAAGAGGTCCCTTGATTATCTAGTTAGGCCAACAAGAAAACACAATAGTTTGTTAGTTGATAAGTGTCTCAACTAAATAGAAAACAATAAATAAACAACAAAGTTATAAAAACTAAACTAAGAATGCATATAACATCAAAATGTTTTTTGAAATAAGACAAAGGAATGGCTACTAATGGAAAGTGGTCTTCATATTGATAACACCTAGGAGAAAAGTGGGACTTAAGAGTCTCCTCTTCCTCCTTGGGAGGGCTCTTGAGTCCCCCAAATACAAATCTTTCTCTCTTCTAAAAATGTCTAAAAATGGAAATATAATGATGAAGACTTGATTGTTGAAATTCTGAAGAGGAGAGAGGTTCAACACTTTCTATGAATGCTCAAAGAGTTCTAGGAGAAATATGGATTCTCTAAGACAATTTGAACAACATAAAAATAATCAAAATTCGTCTCTTTCCTTGCACACCTTGGTCATGTATTTATAGGACCAATGCAAGATTTTTATTAGCTTGCTCATAGTTGTTGGTTTTGGAGCCTGAATATCTTCTTGTTTCATAGGTCGTTGTTTTCAGCTGTGTTTATACCCCATGAAGACTACACACCCCAAAAGACTATACACCCCTCCACGCGAGGGGATTGCAGGGGGGGATTGCCGGTTCTCGGGGCAAGCAGGCCCCTAGAGGGGATTCGGGGGATAGCATTCCCTGATGGGGGTTCAGGGGGAGAAGCCCCCAAAGGAAAAATTGCCTTGTAAATGTATATTGTAATTTCATAGTAAATATGGACCATTCATTATAAGGTCGCATATCTGACGGTAGAAGTTATGTTAGGGTTTTTTCCCCTAGAAGGCAACCCTCTTTTATGAGGGAAATTTATTGCGTCTATGAATCATTGTGAATATTGTATTCTGAGAGAGGAGACTATGAGAGAAAGAAGAGGAAGTTACATCGAGTGTGTTGTAGGTTGTATCCCTTCATTTGTTGGATAATAAAAAGGAAGGACCTGACCATTTCCCTGGTGTACATAGCCCACACTGGGTGAACCACGTATATCTGTGTCTCTATTGTATTGTGTATATTCTATGTTTTATTTCCACATTTTTTTTTATTTTGTTGCTCCGCGATCCTAGTTTTATAACAATAGTGTGATTTAGAGGAATTTTAGGGTGCTTCCCATTCTTTTACTATCCCCAAGGAAAGATTCCGGGTTGACCTTGTGGTTTTTTAATGGTACACTTCAAACTGGAAGTGGTTGAGGCATGACCAAATGCATTAATGTGTCATTTTTGCTTCTACGTAGGTTCTTGTGGAGGCAGTGTTGAACACTCAACACACCGTAAAAAGTCTACGTCCATTTCTACTTTTTGGGTACCACTTGATCCTTTGCACTGTCTGTTTTCACTTCAGTATGAAATTGATGTCTGCACTTATCTTTTATGTTTTATGTTTGAATTGATTAAAGTCTTCTTGAACATACAAAAAAGAATCATCATAAATTTAAATGGGACTTAACAACTACTTAAGGAATCGACAATCTAAAGCTTTCCCCAGCATGCTTAGGAAGTTCAGCATCGGTAAAGGTTAAAGTTGACTAAAATCGCTTGAGAAGTTCAAAATAGTCGAGCACCGATATTCATCGGCATCAGTGGATGGAAGTCTCTCTTTTCTTTGAATGAGCTCTGACAGGAATATCGTCGAAGATCGATCCGTTCGGCTTCGGCAGGAAAACGAAAAGAGTAAGCACCACACAAGGAGAGAAGTGGTATAGTCGACTGTCGACTCCCAAAACATTTTCAGTGATGGAAGGCTATGAAGATGATAACCCACCAAGAAGCTGCGCACTTGAACTTTACTCGATCACCATCCCCGATGTCATCGACATCAGAAGTTTTTGTCAGGAAGATACTAGTTGAACTCCGATGTTTCCTTGCATTGAGCTCTTAAAGTGGCTCATTGACCACACCGATGCACAAAAATGTTTGATTAATGACAATAATGGTGGATGTGTCGGTGTTTTCTTGCCATTAGAGGTTCAAAGTTACTACAAGCTCAAGGAGCTGTAAGAAAAGCCGAGCACTGATTTCGTTGTGAGTTTCTATGCAGCACATGATACCAACAAAATCATGGCATCATGGTGGAGGGAAGATAAAAAATTCATGAACCGAACTATTGGATGGTATCCGATGACCAATCTAAGGGAACCATACATATATCTCATGGTTCTTCTCTGCAGTTTTCATGGGGAGAAAGATTGCTCCCGGTTTTCAGAGGCTTGGATGCCTATAGATTTTACGGTGGCCATTTCAAGCATGAGATTCAATTGGGGTGCGATCATCTCCAAACAGCTGAGCACTTGCATAAGACAAGCCCAGACACCGAAAGAGGGAGAAACCCCCTCCTTCTACATGGCCTCGTATCTGCTGGACATCATCTATGCCAGGAACGTTTTCTCTGGAATGAACCTAAACTGACACTCCTTAGAGATCCTGGTCCATGTATACTTCAACATCTTATGGGAAAATAGGTACAAAACATCTTATGTTCTTATCTGTGACTATTTTATTGCACGCATTTATTTTTTGTTGTTTAGGGAAGAGTGCCCTAGGCTGTCAGATGAAGAAAAAAAGGTTATATGAAAAGTGGGTCACTGGTATCTAGATGAGTGCGAGACCTACATCAGGGTTTTCTGTGCCACAGGGGCACCCCATTTGTTACCCATATATGTTCTTGATCAACTAGTGTTAGGGGGAATTTGCTATCAGACCATTCTGTAAGGATACAATGCCACTTTAGTAAAGGACAAGAAGCGGGCCTTCATACCATATGGGTTTCATATTGGCTTCTACATGGTCAAAGACACTATGCATGCTAAGCAAGAAGGGATAAGTCAATTAGAATTCTGGTTCCAAAATGGATGATTTCGCAAACACGATCCCAAGGGCCTGGTCCTACAACATGCATCACAGGTATCATCTTGTTGGCCTTATGCCCATGACCAGTTATAAGATGAAATTTTCACTGAAAACGCTCAAGACTGGAATGAGGTGGTAGTAAGAAGGGCTGATCCTTAAACAACTAGGTTCAAAGCTATGAGTTGGGAAGAGCAAGCGACGTCTTCGAAGCAGACAACTCAAGAAATTATCAGGACCCGGGAAGGAACGATATCATATGAATCGAGTAAAGCAATAGGCAATCCCCCAAAAGGCATCGAAGTGACAAGATTTTATCAGGGGTCCCTGGTACAAATCAGGGATTTCCTTGAAATTCAAGTTGCACAGGGGATGGGTGAACCTTTGTACCAGCAAAGCCAACTGCTAACGAAAAGGATGCAAGATGATTTGTACTTTATCATAACACCTGTGCTTCCAACTAGTATCCGAGAAGGCGGCCCGAGGGAGCTAGGCGACCCCAGTTCCATAAATCCTGGTAACACCAACGGGTTAGGCAATCCTGAATCCACAACATCGCCAGTCAATTCCCTGGTCAGTGGGACAACTCAACTAGAGACAGGCCAAGTGTTGATAGAAACACAAGCGCCTAATCCCCTGAGCAAACTTATACATATATATAGTGTTGATAAGAGCCCAGAGCCATCTCATGACACCCCTGTGCGTGTCCAAGAGGAAGAAGGTCCCAAGAAAACTTCTTCCCCTGAGCCCAAAGTTCGAGACACGGAGGTCTCGCAAAAGGAAATATAGTCCGAAATCATCCTCGACACAAAATAACCCAATGAATCGAAAACTAAAGAGGATCCGAATGACGAGCCTAAACTAGAGGAGACAAAGAAAGAATCCCTGCAAAAGGAAATCAACAGTTCTACAGCCAAGGAGAAAGTAAGTAACGAGTCTATACCCGACACCTCTATTCTTCCCAATACTCAAATCCCCGACGAGTGACAAGTAGAGGTCGGACCCACGAGGCACAATGAGGAAGTTCAAGAGCCCAATCTTGAACAAATATACACCACTGGTAGCCTAGGAAACAAGCTCACATGGGGCGATCAACAGATACCAGATCCAGTAGACGAGGTAGCAGATATCTATGCAATATCCTACGATCAAAAGAGAAAGGCCATTGTTCAAAAGAATGCAAAGAAAAGAGGGATCACATTGGATCACTCCATTGTGGTTACTACAGAGGAAAACTTGATCAACACAGAAGATGCCTAGACGTCTGAAATGATCAGCATAGGAAAGGCCCTCTTGGATGCCACATTGGATAGAGCCAGGAGAGACGAAAAATAACTAGCGGCCAGCCTAAAGGAGCTTGAACACTTGTGCCATCTGGACGAATACTATAAAGGTACCACGTAGACCACTGTGTATCTGAAAAGTGAGTTCGAAGGAGTCTACAATGAATTCAAGAAGGAAAGACACTTGTTAACCGCGAACATAGCTGAGTTCTAGGAGGACACTCTCATGGCACTCGTGACATGCAAGGAGATGGAATGATGGTATGAAAGGGTGCAACAAGTGGTATAAATACTCGAGTACATTGAGGTAGTCCAACAGGGCTGAGAGAAGGAAGAACACGACATTCAAATGGTGTGAAAAAGTAGTCTTAATTGCATGAAGAGATCAGCCAAAATACTGGGCTAAGATGTCTCGGGACCCATACCAAGAAATCCAAGAGAAATGTACCATATGCAAGAAGCAATGGGGAAAAATTAATAAAGTAATGAAGGATGTCGAGCTCCCTGAGTTCGACACCCCGGATAAATTTACTGACCTGAGTGACGTGGTCAAGTTGTATGCCGAAAAAGACTAGCTATGGACTGGAGAGTTCACAAATATAACCGATGCGAGGCTAGGGAAAGTGCAACAATTCACAGAACATCCGATCAGAGCCTGAACCATGCGACAACAGTTGAACTCTAGTTTATTAAAGTACATGGCACATGTAGTGGACATCAGGGGAATATATGCGGCTCCAATGGAACAACATAGATTTCCATGGGCCCAAACTTGTGAAGAACTATTTATCAGCTGGTATGAATATGAGAGAAGTCACCCTTTCTAAGAAATATCTTGTGTCAACTGTTAAAGAAACTGTTAGAAGATAATGCCACGTGGCAATTTTTGTTTTGTTTAAACTGCACTTAGCCGTTAATTTCAGTTAAAACTTTATATTATAAATAAGGACATTGACTAATTAGTCAGGGGTCGATGGTTGTTGTAAGAACTCTTTCTTTTTGGTTGTTAAGAATTATTTTGAGACTGCTATGAATTGAGAAGTCTTTCTGGACCATAGACAAGCTATTTTCATCAAATGCATGTGATTGGACTTGGAGAAGAACTGCTTCCTATCCTGCTTCATGAATGATGCAGTAATGAGTAAGAGCAATTAGTTTTGTTGTCAAGTTATCTGGTGCAATGTTTTGATGTTCTTTGCTTTAAAGATGAAGATAAATCATTGTCTTATTATGTGATGAATGGTTATGGTAGATGAATTATTTTTCTTTCCATTATCTTATTACATATGTGCTTTCTTTCTGATAATTAGTTTCACAGACAGTAATTGGATGCTCACATGGTTAATGTATTAGTACTAGGCCTGTGGTATAGAGTCATTGTCTTCATGTTGAGCAACGTGTTATCCCAGGCTCAGCCTCTTACCCAGTAGTTAAAACTTAATCCTGTTAGTTGTCAAGTTGGTTTATACTAGCTTGCATCTCTCATACCAGCCCCACCCAAGAGAAAATATAGAAGAGAATAGTCCCAACTGAAGGAAGAGCCTTCACAAGAAAACACAAAGCCCATCGATAAATTGGTCGGATCGCAAGATCCGAAGAACCATTCCATATTCAAACGTTGTGGATACTAATTAGGCCTCAGTGGTAGGTTTGGTTCCTACTGTTGAGTTAAGGGATTTAAGACCCATCAACAGAACTGGCGCTAGAAGAAGGGCATGAGAATGAATGGCTGAATATATATTTTATCTATCATTTCAAATAGCCACAGATTCGTAACAGCCCACATGCATGGCTAGACCTTCACAAGGCATCCCACACACGCTGAGTATTCCCGAAACCGATAACTCACCCCAGCCCGAGGAAGAACAATTATTTCCCAAAATACCTTACGCTCTTCCTCGCGAGGAATTAAATTAGTTTAGAAGACTTACAAGATCCTACACCTGATAGATCAGTGCATTACCCTTAACCTTGATACTTCCTCGAAGAAAAAAAATAAGAAGATAGGTGGTCAATAATCCCGACGAAGTTTTCATACACACAATAGAATACTTGATAGACTTTGCGATCACCGAAATCGAACACCCTATGAATCTTATCCCCGAAATGCCTGTTGATGACGTCTCTGAGCCTGAAGAATTTTTTAAAGAAGAGGAGTTCAACTCTGATTCTGAATATATGGAAGGTGATAATGACCATGAGGAGGAAAGAGAAATCCCACTTCATAACAACCATCCTTGGTTGGTCGGAGACGCCATGGCCATCCCTGCATGAGTACATAATCTTCCCCGGCACTCGGAGAGGTTGCTTCCCAAGTACGAACCTGACACTTCAGGTTTACCTGAAGATCATATTAAGAAGTTCATACTAGCGACCAGACTTATGAACATTCAACATGAAGACTTATTCTGTAGAATTTTCCCCTACACGTTTAAAAATTCATCTTCCATGTGGTATTTTAATTTTCCAGTAGGATCTATAGCCAGCTGGACTAAGTTCCATAAATATTTTCTAGATTAATTTGCGGAAGAAACTACTATGGGAGATATGATGGATGAGTTTTTTGAAGCCACCATGAGTCCGAAAGAGAGGTTCAAAGATTTCAATCAAAGATTCACGACCATCTTAAACAATTTCCATCCCACGACAAAACCAACTCAAGAGTTAAAATTCGAGGTTTATGCCAACACGCTCCTGGCTTCTATTTCTATGTTTGTGAAAAGAGACACTAAGCAAACCCTAGCGGGAAATTTTGAAGAGGCCAAGACAATAGAATTCCATATGAAAGCATGTAAAGAAGGCTAGGCCTCTCTAGTGAAAAAAGAAACCCATCCCCCTCCGAGGAGAGGACACCTTTTGACTAGATCGTTAGGGAAACTGACTGAACAAACTCCTGACAAGGGTAATGGAGATATAGAAGACCTACAACGCATGGTTAAGAAATTATCGAATGAGATCATAGACATGAAGAGAAGCGTAGGAGAGGGAAACCAAAGCCTAAGGCCCTATAAGCCTTTCTTTAAAAGAAACCTGCCTTTCAAAGCAATTGAAACTCCCCCAACCAACTTAATATTGATCTAGGGAATGTCGTGTCTGATTCTTTATGTACTTATCATCAGGAAAACCACTCCGAAAGAGACTTCCCTCAATGGGTACATGCCATGAATTTGATGGCCAATCGGTTTCTAGACGAAGTCTCCCTGACCGAACAACCTAACAGTTTGGTTATGAATATTGTCAACCAGGAAGAGATTGACCCACCATGAGATACAACCATGCTGATATGGGATCCTGACCTGATCATGCATTCTAGCGATCTATTTGAGTCTCGGGGACAAACTGTGGAAGTTTCAGTGATACAAACGTGTAGTAAAGGTCCGCCTGTCTCGAAAAATGCCGACGCCACCAAGGCCTCGAGAATTAAGTTAAACCCTGATCGCCTGAAAACACCTTTCAATCCCGATAAAAAACCTATAAGCATTCATACCCAGGAATCACCCAAACTAGATTACAACGTGGTCAAATATTTGAAGAAGCTAAAGGATAATATTTCAGTTATGTACATATGCGGGATCCCTTAACAAAAGGAATTTTTGTTACATTCTTTGAAATCTGTGGAAAACCCGATGGCAGGTAGTGGTCCAGAAATAAATCTGTCTCCCATAGATCCGGCAGGCAAACCATCCGTTAACACCTGTTTGGGAGATAGAAAGGAAAAAACTTTTGTCCCACCGTTCCTCTTAACATTTGAAGTCTTCAATAGAAACCTTCACAATTGTTTGGTAGATTCTGGACCATCTTCCAATGTCACGCCCTTGTCTGTTTGCAAAAAATTAAATGTTGTTCCTCTCAAGAGCGACAAACATGTCATACAACTAGACAGAACCTAGGTCAAGGTCATAGGAGACCTCAAGAATGTGATGATCAGAATTTCGACAGACCCCACGTTTGTGCAAGTGATAGACATTATTGTAGTATATATCCCATAGGCATATGAGCTATTACTAAGTCAAGATTGGTCTGAAAAGCTAAGTGGATACTTCAGTATAGACTGGGCACACCTCTGACTACCATTGAAGGGATACAAGAACATGATCATAATCGATAGGGAGAGATATCTGAAACATACAGTCACTGATCTAGAAACCCTGAATGAAACCTCATCCACAGATTTCTCCATACTAGGCAATTATTCCTGCGACTCCTACTTCGGGAACTTTGATCCTACCTTAAATTATGTTCCCCTTACCCAAAAATTTGAAATAGGTTTTCAAGAGAAATCGTCGATATCGACAGGGGACACCCTCTTCTGTCAAAACCCTGCGTTAGAGATCGCGGAAAAAAGATTGGAGAGTAAGAAATTAATAAGGGAAAAGAAAGGAGTGATTGTCATTCACAAATATGGACCCTCTATTTTGATGGATCTAAATCACAAGAAGGGTCAGGAGCAGGGTGCATCCTCATCGATCATAATGGTAAATGTTAGTTCTTGTCCTATAGACTAGAATTCGAATGTACCAACAACACTACTGAGTATGAAGCTCTAGTACAAGGATTAAAGAAAGCCATTGATTTGGATGTCAAAGAATTGAAAGTTTTTGGAGACTCTGAAATTATTGTTAGACAAGTAAGAAATACTATACACTGCAATTCTACTCACCTGAAGAATTATTAGCAGGAGGTACATAGGTTAATAGAGCACTTTGAGGCTTTCAATATCACTACGATCCCTAGAGAAAAAAATATTCTTGCTGACTCCTTGGACACAACTGCTTCTGAGCTATCGCCTTTAGAATATTATGAAGCCTCTCGATTCACTGTGGAGATGCTCTACAAACCATCAGTACCTAATAACATTTCCAATTGGAAAGTCTTTGAAGGAGATGAACAGATCATAAAATTCTTAACCAACCAAGACAATTTCAAATATCTAGCTATTGACGATGAACAATTCCAAGAGAAATCAACAAAAACTGATCCTTGGATAGGACAACCTATGGATAAATCAAAGTCTCACACAATCCCGAAAGGGATAGCTAATATAGAAAATTTGTTTGATCTGAAAGAGCAATTTAAGGGACCTAAAAACGCGAAGACTGGTAGCTCTTGTCCCCTGCATGAAACTATAAATCTTGGGACCCCAGAAAACCCAAAGAATGTGAATCTCGACAAGACTGTATCTAAGGAAGAGAGGAAAGCCTACCTCAAATTATTCAAAAAATACCAGAATGTCTTTGCGTGGTCCTATAAGGATTTGAAAACGTATGATAACCACATCATTCAACACACCATCCTGTTAAAACTTGGAGTGAAACCTTTCGAACAAAAGCTTCGAAAGTATCACCCATCACTGGAACCTCTCATGTATCAGGAATTAAAGAAGCATTTATATGCTAAGATCATTTTCCAGGTTAGGCATTTTGCCTGGGTAGCGAATCTTGTTTCGGTGAGGTAAAAGACGAGAGAAATCCGCTTATGCGTATATTTTAGGAACCTCAACAGAGCTTTTGAAAAAGACAATTACCCAGTCCCACCGATGGAAAAACTCCTGCAGACCAAGTCTAGCTCGAAGATATTCTCTCTACTAGACGGTTTCTTAGGTTACAACCAAGTACTGGTTTTAGAGGAAGATCATTTAAAAACCACCTTCCAAACCAAATGGGGAACCTTCTTTTATAAGCGCATGCCTTTTGGGTTAATTAACGTAGGAGTGACCTTCCAAAGGGCCATGGACATAGATTTCTGGGGACTAATCAATAAATGTGTGGTAGTGTATCTAGATGACATAATAGTGTATTCAAAGAATAGAGAAGATCACATCCAACACTTAACTTAGATTTTGAGAGGTGTAGGAAATACGATATATCCTTAAACTCTAAGAAAACTATCTTCGGTGTCGAGGAAGGTAAGTTGTTAGGTCATATTATATCTCAAGCAGGGATTCGCATAGACCCAGAAAATATTAAGGCCATAGATCAACTTCCATTACCCCATAACAAGAAATCTATGCAGTCCTTTTTTGGGCAAATCAATTTTGTGAGGAAGTTCACTCCCGACTTCGCAGAAATCATCAAACCCTTACAAAATATGATTCGAAAGGATGCAAAATTTAAGTGGGATGATGAGCGAAAAGATGCTTTCAACAATATCAAAGATGCCATATCCCGGGCCCTAGTATTGCGAAGTCCTGATTTCAATAGAGACTTTTCCCTTTATACTTTCACCTCCAACCAATTGTTAGCTGTAGTTTTGACTCAGAAGGTTGATGACAACAATGAAGCCCCAGTGTCATTTATAAGTACTAATCTTCAAGGTTTTGAGCTCAATTATCCTTTTATAGACAAACATGCCTATGCATTTTATAAGGCAGTAAAGCATTTTAGGTCTTACATCCTCAAGAATCACACTAAAGTAATTGTGCCGCACCCTGCAGTCTGATCCTTATTTACCCAACAAGAAATGGGGGAAAGAAGAGGGAACTGGATGACATTAGTCCAGGAATTTGATCTAGATATAAGGCCTGCCAAACTAGTAAATGGACAAGGGTTATGCAAGCTTGCAGCTGAAGCCCAGGATCAAGTAAACGAAGATTTCGAATGGGAGAATAAAATGGCACTATGGTGTGGTGAAGTAGAATACATCTATCTAGGACAAGACTCCTAGTATGAGGATTTAACTTATCTTCTACATCACGGGGCTTGTCCCGAAAACCTCAACCCTAGGGAAAGGAGAACCCTGAGATTAAAATCTGCACAATATCACCTTGTAAATTCGGTGCTCTTTCAAATCAATTATGATGGGGTACTATTAAGATGTCTCGAATGTGAAGACACAGACAAAGTGCTGAAAGAAATCCATGATGGCCCCGCCAGGGGAAATTTTGTAGGAAACACCACTGCTCATAAGATTTTGAGAGCCGACTATTATTGGCCCACCTTGTTCAAAGACACTCACACTTACATTAGAAACTGTAAGACTTGTCAAATAAGCGTTGGAAAGGATAAAAGAGCAGCAGTCCCACTCCAACCAGTGACTGTCTTTAGGCCTTTTGAGTAGTGGGGTTGGATATCATAGGAGAAATTACACCTAGCTCTTCAAAACTATAGAAGTACATTCTTATTCCACCGACTATTTCACAAAATGGGCAGGGGCCATTCCACTAACTCATGTAGATGAGAAGATAGTGATCCAATTCATAGAACAACAACCGATTACAAGGTTTGGTGTCCCTTTTGTTATGGTCTTTGATAACACAACTTACTTTTCTTCCACCATATTGACAGAGTTTTCTCTGGACAAAGGAATCATAATCAAGTACTCTGCAAATTATTATCCCCAGGGAAGCGGTGTGGCAAAATCAACTAATAAAAACTTGGTAAGGATATTAAAGAAGACGGTTACAGATAACCAAATAAATTGGCATAATCTAATCCATAATTCTCTATGGGCCGATAAGGTCACACCCAAAGAGGATATAGGAAATTTCCCATACTTTTTGGTCTACGAGAAAGAAGCCATCCTCCCAAATGGGCTATATCTTCCATCTCTTCAACTGGCCCAAGATTCCAACGAAGAATCCTCATCGGCCATGCAACAAAGAATTAACACTCTGCTCATGCTGGAAGAAGAGAGATAAAAGGCTAAGTTAAAATTCCTAGCTCACCAACAGATAGTGAAAATATGGTTCGATAAGCATAAGGCTAAAGAAAATAACTTTGAAGTAGGAGACTTAGTCCTGAAGTGGGACAGAGCAAATGAACCAAAAGGGAAACATTCTAAGTTTCAGAATCTATGGCTTGGAACTTTCTAGGTGGCTAAGAAGATTGGGGCAGACACTTATCAGTTGCAGAATCTGAGGGGGGAGCATGATGCCCTCCCAGTAAATGGCCAAGACCTAAAACAATACTTCCAAAAATCAACAAAAAAAATAAAAATAAAAAACTGAAAATGAATAAAACAATAAATATGTGTGTTTTATGTTCTTTGTTGAGTATCTTCACGATTGCAAAATACTTATTTTGTTGTTTCTTTTCTTTCTAGTTTTCTGTGCTTTTGAAGGTATGTCTGGAAAAACGATCGTTGGCCTTAAACTCACGTAATGTAGAAAACCTTGTTTCTAACTCATCGCTCACTTACAAACACCAGAAGCACTAGAAAACTTGCAGTCACTTTGAGGAATCCTCTATCCAACCTAAGCAAATGAACATCTTCAGAGAAATGTCAGAAATGTCTACTTTGTGGCCCGGTAATACCTCAAGGGAAAGAAGGAAAGCTGGAAAAGTCTACATGAACCCAGAAGATGGAATTGGCAAAGCATCCACCTTAACTCTCTCACCTAAAAAATAAACAGACATCCTCCTCTCCCACTCACTCAGTGCAAAATGCTGAAATAAAATTGATATTATCAAAAGAGTGAACAATAGGAGAGGGTATCCAGATATCTACGCCAGGGCTATGAACACTTGCTGGTAGCGGAGCAAGGTCTGTGATGTCGGGGTGACTCCACCGGGGCTCTGGACGGTCGTTGACAGTGGAGCGACACCGAAGCAGGTGAGTAGAGGTAATTAAAGGCCTCATGTAGTGAATACTTTTCTAAACTTTTGTAAAAAGGGGGCATGAGTCAGGGTCAAAAGAAATTAAGGAGGAAAGAAGTTAAAACCCCATAGGCAGACCTAGAAGCATCAATGGAAGGACGTCAAAGGCAAAGGTTAAGAGGTTCCGATTTAAGACCAGCTAATATTCTCCATCAGCTTCCGTATTAGCCGAGCCTTGGAGGAGGAACATAAATTTTGGTTTTGCCCAGTGAATCGCCATTTGTTGAACACTCAACACACCCTAAAAATTCTATGTCCATTTCTACTTTTTGGGTACCACTTGATCTTTTGCACTGTATGTTTTCACTTCAGTATGAAACTGATGCCTGCGCTTATCTTTTATGTTTCATGTTTGAATTTCTTAAAGTCTACTTGAACATACAACAAAGAATCATCATAACTTTAAATGGGACTTAATAACTACTTAAGGAATCGACAATCTAAAGCTTTCCCCAACACGCTTAGGAATTTCGGCATCGATAAAGGTTAAAGGTGACAAAAATCACTGAAGAATTTCAAAATAGCTGAGTGTCGATCTTCATCGACGTCGGTGGATGAAAGTCTCTCTTTTCTGCGAATGAGCTCTGGCAGGAATATTGTCAAAGACTAATCCGTTCTACTTCGGTAGGAAAATGAAAAGAGTAAGCACCGCATAAGGAGAGGAGCCGACCAACGACTCCCGAAATGTTTTCGGTGACAGAAGGTTACGAAGATGATAACCCACCAAGAAGTTGCACACTTGAACTTTCCCTAATCACCGATCCCCGATGTCATCGGTGTCAGAAGTTTTCGTCAAGAAGATACCAACCAAACTCTGGTGTTTCCTTGCATTGAGTTCCTAAAGTGGCTCATTGAACACACCGATGCACAATTTTTTTTTATTAATGATGATAATGGTGGATGCATCAGATTTTTCTTGCCATCAGAGGTTCAAAGTTACTACAAGCTTAGGGAGCCAGAAGAAAAGCTTAGCACTGATTTCGTTGTGAGTTTCTATGCAACACATGATACCAACAAAATCATGGAGTCATGGTGGAGGGAAGATAAAAAATTCACGAACCAAATTGTCGGCTGGTATCCGACGGCCAATCTAAGGGAACCATACATATATCTCATGGCTCTTCTCTGTAGGTTGCATGGGGAGAAAGATTTCCCCCAGTTTTGAGAGGCTTGGATGACTCTAGCTTTTACGGTTTCCATTTCAGGCACGGGCTTCAATTCGGGTTCCATTATCTCCAAATAGTTGAGCACTTGCATAAGACAAGCCCAGACATCAAAAGAGGGAGAAACCCCCTCCTTCTACATGGCCTCATATCTACTGGACATCATCTATGCCAAGAACGTTTTCTCTGGAATGAACCTAAACTGGCACTCCTCGGAGCTCCTGGTCCATGTATACTTCAACATCTTATGGGAAAACAGGTACAAAAATCCTATGCTCTTATCTATGACCAACTTATTGCACGCATTTATTTTTTGTTGTTCAGGAAAGAGTTCCCTAGGCTGTCAGATGAAGCAAAAAAGGTTATATCAAAATTGCATCACTGGTATCTAGATGAGTGCGAGACCTACATCAGGGTTTTTTATGCCACAGGGGCACCCCATTTGTTACCTATATATGTTCTCGATCAACTAGTGTTAGGGGGAATTTGCTATCAGACCATTCTACAAGGATACAATGCCACTTTAGTAAAGGACAAGAAGCAGGCCTTCATATCGTATGGGTTTCATATTGGCTTCTACATGGTCAAAGATGCCGTGCATGCTAAGAAAGAAGCGCTAAGTCAATTAGAATTATGGTTCCAAACTAGTCGATTTCGAAAAAATGATCCCAAAGGCTTGGTCCTACAACATGCATCGCAGGTATCATCCTGTTGGCCTTATGCCCATGAATGGTTCGAAGATGAAATTTTCACCAAAAATGCTCAAGACTGGAATGAGGTGGCGGTAATGAGGCTGATCCTCGAACAACCAGGTTAAAATCTATGAGTTGGGAGGAGAAAGCGACATCTTTGGAGAATACAAATAAAGAAATTCTCAAGACCTGGGAAGGAATGGTAGCATATGAATCAGGCAAAGAAATAGGCAATTCCCAAGAAGGCATCGAAGCAACAAGAGTTTATCAGGGATCCCCAGTACAAATCAGGGATTTCCCTAAAATTCATGTTGCACAGGGGATGGGTAAAATTTTGTACCAACAAAGCCAGCTACTAATGAAGCAGATGTAGGATGATCTATACCTTATCATACAACCTGCACTTCCAATTGGTATCCCAGAAGGAAGCCCGACGGAGCAAAGCGGCCCTGGTTCCATAAATCTCGGTAACACCAACGGGTTAGGAAATCCTGCATCCACAACATCGCTGGTCAATTCCTTGGTGGGTGGGACAACTCAACTAGAGATAGGTCGAGTGTCGATAGAAACATAAGAGCCTAATCCCCTAAGCAAACTTATACATATATATAGTGACGATGAGAGCCCAGAGCCATCTCACGACACCCCTGTGCATGTCCAAGATGAAGAAGGTTTCGATAAAACTTATTCCTCTAAGCTTGAAGTTGGAGACAAGGGGGTCTTGTAAAAGGAAGTAGAAGAAAAAAGCGGCCTTGACACAAAAGAATCCAATGAATCAGAAACCAAAGCGGACCCGAATGATGAGCCCGAACCAGAGGAGACAAAGAAAGAATCCCCACAAAAGGAAATCGATGGTTCTGTCATCGAGGAGAAAGTAAGTAATGAGTCTGTATATGACACCTCTATCCTACCCAATACTCAAATTCTTGACGAGCGATAAGTAGAGGTCAGACCCACGAGGCACAGCGAGGAAGTTCAAGAGCCCAATATTGAACAAATATACATCACTGGTAGCCTTGGAAAAAATCTCACATGGGGCAATCAGTAGATACCAGAGCCAGTAGATGAGGTAGCAGATATCTATGCGATCTCCTATGATCAAAAGAGAAATGCCATTTTTCAAAGGACTGCAAAGAAAATAAGGATCACGTTGGATCACTCCATCATGGTTACTACAGAGGAAAACTTGATCAACACAGCAGACGCTCGGACGTCTGAACTGATCGGTGTAGGAAAGGCCCTCTTAGATGCCACCTTGGATAGAGCCAGGAGAGACAAAAAGGGGCTGGACACCACCCTAAAGGAGCTCGAACACTTGTGGCATCTGGTTGAATACTATAAATTCGCCATGCAGACCACTATGTATCTGAAAAGTGAGTTCGGAGGAGTCTACAATGAGCTCAAGAAGGAAAGACACCTGTTAACCATGAACGTAACTGAGTTCCAAGAGGAAACTCTCATGGAACTTACAACATGCAAGGAGATGGAACAATGGTATGAAAGGGCATAGCAAGTGGTAGAAAGACTCAATTACATTGAGGCAGTCTAGCAGGGCCGGGAGAAGGAAGAACATGACATTCAAACGGTGGGAAAAAGTAGTCTTAATCGCATGAAGTGATCAGCCAAATACTGGGCTAAGATGTCTCGGGACCCATACCAAGAAATCCAAGAGCAATGGACCAGATGAAAGAAGCACTGGGATAAAATTAATAAAGAAATGAAGGATGTCGGGCTCCCCAAGTTCGGCACCCCCGATAAATTTACTGACCTATGCGACATGGTCAAGTTGTATGCCGAACAATACTCATTATGGACTGAAGAGTTCGCAAAGATAACCGATGCGAAGCCAAGGCAAGTGAAACAATTCATAGAACATCCGATCAGAGCCTGAACCATGCTACATCAATTGAACTCCAATTTAGTAAAGTATTGGGTGCATGCAGTGGACATCAGGGGAATATATGCGGCTCCAATGGAACAACACAGATTTCCATGGGCCCAAACTTGTGAAGAACTATTTATCAGCTAGTCTGAATACGAGAGAAGTCACCCTTTCCAAGAAATATCTCGGGTTGACTGTTAAATAAACTGTTAGAAGATAACGCCACATGGCGATTTTTGTTTTGTTTAAACTGCACTTAGTCGTTAATTTCAGTTAAAAATTTATATTGTAAATAAGGACATCGACCAAATAGTCAAGGGTCTATGGTTGTTGTAAGAACTCTTTCTTTTTGGTTTTTAAGAATTTTTTTGAGACTGCTATGAATTGAGAAGTCTTTCTGGACCAAAGACAAGCTATTTTCATCAAATGCATGTGATTGGACTTGGAGAAGAACTACTTCTTATCATGTTTCATGAATGATGCAGTAATGAGTAAGATAAATTAATTATGTTGTCAAGTTATCTGGTGCAATGTTTTGATGTTCTTTGCTTTAAAGATGAAGATAAATTGTTATGTTATTATGTGATGAATGGTTATGGTAGATGAACTATTTTTCTTTCCATTATCTTATTACATATGTTCTTTCTTTCTGATAATTAGTTTCTTAGACAGTAATTGGATTCTCACATGGTTAATGTATTAGTACTAGGCCTTTGGTACAGAGTCATTGTCTACATGTTGAGCAGTGGGTTATCCCAAGCTCAGCCTCTTCCCCAGTAGTTAAAACTTAATCCTGTTAGTTGTCAAGTTGGTTTATACGAGCTTGCATCTCTCATACCAGCCCTGCCCAAGAGAAAATACAGAAGAGAATAGTCCTAACTGAAGGAAGAGCCTTCATAAGAAAACACAAAGCCCATCGATAAATTTTATCGGATCGCAAGATCTGGAGAACCATTCCATCTTCAAACGCTGCAGAGTCTAATTGGGACTTGATGGAGGGTTTGGTTCCTACTGTTGAGTTAATGGATTTAAGACCCATCAACAAAAAGTCGCGTGGTCTGCACAATTTTTTCATTCAACATTGTGTTGGCTCACATGGATGTGAACGAGTAAGCCTTGGTAAATTTGCGCTGAAATTCAATGACTATTTGCATAGTTTTTCTTGTTGAGCAGGTCCTGTAAATGCTTGAGGTGTGTTGATTGATGTGTTGTGCTAGTATTGTCTTCAACCATTTCCTATATTTTGATGAGAAATGTTTTTGTGATAACAATGACAATTCATTGAGATAACTCATTGTGTGTGTGCATGTGTACAATAATTGGATGGTAACCCACATAAAATAGATCCATGCATCATAATAAAAATTCCCATGAAATTAACAACAAATTAATGTTCAAGAATGCAACCATTCAAGCACACAACAAGCACATCATTCAATATCCATTTACACAATGAAAATAACATAGAAAACAAAACATAAAACTTATATGTTTAAAGATGAACCAACTAGACGCATATAAGGGACAATCCTCCCAATCATATGTGATGTTGTTTCATTTCTCTCAATAGCATACCACCCTCGAGATGAGGTTGTGAGTCAACAAGAAGGTTTGGCCCTCTTGGTTTTCCACTCTACACATTCAGTAGCCTAAAGCCTAGGTTATACTCTAATAACAATTCTAATCCACCAACTCCCTCTTTCCCCACTACCTTCATAACCCTAGGAATGGGATCCCCCTTCTCTGCCATGCAGTCCCTTAGGCCTTCCCACTTCCCTTGATAGATCTCACTTAGCTGGTTGGTTAGGAAATATCTTAGCTGGGGGCTCTAGGAATTATCAACTACTCTAGGAGTTCTCACAACAGCCTTCACAAGGCTCTTGAGCCATTTCCTCAGCATTAAATGTCAATTACATGCATACAACATTATTTCTAGAATAAAATTCAAAATGACAAGTTGTATTTCCATGGATAGCATAGTTGGTATGCTTCTTTGTTGGAGATATTACACACTCACCTAGTATTTATTTTCCTAGATTGACTAGTCTATGTTGAGGGTGCTCCTAGTTAGAGATATTCTCTCCTAGATGAGAATATTCTCTCTTAGATGAGAGTGCCACATCCTCTTTAAACATAGTTACCAACTTAATGAGAACTCTCCAAAGTTCTTGTTTTTTGGGGGGTCCAATTTTTTACCTCGTTTTGAAAAATGGTGCTACCAGTAGCACCCCCTCTCCGTTTTTAGGTGATTTTTGATATTTTAATTTTTTCGATCCACAATGTTTCCACATTATTTTTT
>SNQJ01S0094246.1:61316-76930 GCA_010110895.2 Picea sitchensis
CTACAACTAATCTAATGTAGGTTTGCTACCAGAAAATATAAAAATGTCTAATCAATTTTTATAAGTGCTTTATTTTTAAGCTGTTGTTACTCAAAAGGAAAATGACATGGACAATATGGTGTTTTGACCGTCTCAAAAGTTATGCAAAGAGATGAAGATGCAATCTTTTCATTTCGATGAAAGATATGCTACGAGAAGGATAAAACATTTATCATTCCCATATGCACAATGTCCCAAAATTTTAAAACTCATCAATATCAATATCTTCAAAAAAATGATTCAAAGAGATTGTATGCCAATACATGATTCATGGCCCACCCCGGCCATGAGGGGGAAAATTTTTCAGAATTTAAGACCAAAAAATGCCAAGAATCATGCAATTTTGCTACTTCAAATGCAAGGATGCCTCCAATCTAATATAAAGCAAGAAATTAAATCTTTTTGTTTCAAAAATTTCACTAAAAGCAATAATGAACTTTCTTAAAACAAAGAAACCCAAACTAAAAGTTTTCTTTTAAAGCGATCTATTTAGAAGAAAACTGATCTTTCCCTAAACAATCCTAAAGAAAACACATGCTTTGTAATTGAAAGACACTCAAAGCAAGAGACTAATCCTTCAAAACCAAAAAAAGCAAAGATGGCTAAAAGAAATTTAAAGAATGTCAAGTAGACTATAAACAGATCAATATAGGCTCCAAAAGCTCAATCCAGCTGATCAAAGAAAAATTGGGTCATCAAAAGATGACAAGACCCAATCCAAAAAAGTTTACAAACAAATTTGCAGCCTAGCAGTAGAGTACAGTGCGAAAATTAGGTATTCTCGCAAGCTAGACACTGGTAGTGTGCGAGAAGTTTGCACTGGATCTAACAATAGGGTGCAAAAATCAATGGTTTTCACAGGCTGTAGAGAGGCACAATGTGAGAATGTCTGTAATCAAAGAAAATTTTGAAAAGGGATAGGGAATCTAAGTGAACTTCTAGATCCTGAGAGTCTGGATGGATGTCCCACAGACTCATAAACCAGAAAACAAGCAATCAAAAGAAGGGAAACTAGACTAACTAGGAAACAATCTCTTCCCCAGTACGGTCTCTATGTTTGTTATGGGATAAATTGGTAGGTGCGAACACTAACTGATCTCCCTAGATCCACCTAGATCTAGAACAAAACACACCAGAACATGATGCTTTCTTTAAGTTTTAGATATTGAATTTACTAACTAAAGAGGGATAGGTGACATACTGTTTAAACATCGCTTCCTCTTGCCATCACCATCCTGGATCTGTTCCAACACTCATACAATGATGAACCTACAAAAGAACACAACCAACCAAAGTGATAGCAATAGCATAAACTCAATATAAACCTATGTATGTGATCAAGGAATCATACAATAAAACACAACAAGCTTTATAGGAAAGAATCATATTACTGTATTACATTAAATGTCAAATAGAGATTACAACCATGGCCTTGATGTCGTAAGGTCCCATCCAACTGTCCTTCATTCCTCACACACTTCCACTCCAATAATTCTGAGAGCATAGATCTGATAATACTCATAATCTATCTTGACAAAGGCAAAACTCAAAGACACTCCAACCAAGCTAATAATTCCAAGCCAAATCCAACTTAGCCCTTCTCCATGAGAGCTCCTCTCCTTTTCTAAGCTGAAGAGGATAAGGTGAGGAGGTTAGGATGATCCCACTAAATAATGAAAGCAAGTAAGATCCAAACGATTCGGATGCCACTTCACCATGGAAGTTCCTCCTTATAGAAGATTCGAGAAAACACTCGTTTTTCCCATGTGTAAGCATTCTTGCACCATGCCTATAGAGCAGACTACGAACTCCTCATGACCTAGATATGATGCAACCTGCGAGAATCAGGAATTATCGCACCCTAGCTATAATGTAGCATGCAAACTTCCTTTTTTATAGGGTTTTTACAAAGGAAAATGCAACTTCTTTTCTCAAGAGAAGTTATTCTCCCTTCTTCCTTCAGGAACTCATGCCACTGACCCCTCTAAAGGAAACAGATAGGTTTACATCATTACCAGTCATAGGGATGACGAAAATAATGTGTAACAAAGAGGAAGGTATATTGGATCACTTTATACATCAATCAATATTTTATTACATGATAAAGGTGTGATGAAAATGGAGTCAAACAACTAAATAACTCTATGTGCATGGGGAGACTGGGGGAAGCACTAAGGATGATCTAAGATATGGAGATGGATTTTGAGAGAGGCTAGAAGAAGGATGAAATGGAACCCATTATGATGGATGAATATCATATCAAGGAGATGATGGATAAATTGGGAACGACACACAGTGGAAGACCCTACCAGTATAAGATCAATATTAAGAAGAGGGAATTACCCGAGTGAGAGGGCTTGGAAAGTGATGAGGATGAAGTAAAGGATCTCCTTGCTATGTGGAAAATTGAGGAAATCCTACACGCCACATATGATAGGAAAAATAGAGGTCAAGGGTTCGGCATAGGAGAAGGATCTCCATTCTAGATCAGAATTAGTGGGGAACCCACAACCCCATGTGCGACTAAGACATCGGATAAGAAAGAAGCATTTACACAACCAACAATTAGTAGCAAAAGGATTTTAATAGGTTGAGGGACCAGTGGAAATTCAAGTGGAAGTACAAATTCAACTAGTAGTAGTTAGTTATCTACACCACGTGGAGGTGGTAGTACAACAAAATTTACAATGGCAGGAGAAGATCCAACTATTAGGTTACCAGAGTTTCTTGAAGAATGGTCAGAGGACCTAGAGAAGCATTTATTTATCTGTGAGAAGATTTGGGTAGCTAAATAGATCACAGATGAAGATACAAAAGTGGCACATCTTGCAATTACATTCAGAGACCGTGCACTGGACTGGTATATGGGCCTCGCTATAAACATCCCACAAGAAGCACCTACAACCATCGCAGATGTAAAGAAGGCACTAATCAATGAGTTCCAACGATCAAGTTCAGAAGATCAGTTCATGAACGAGATGATAGAAATCAAACAAAATCCAGGAAAGTCATTTTGGGAGATTGATCAGAAGTTCAAGCGATTGAAAGGTAAGTTGAAGTACCCTATCACATATATGCTACATATTCATCAATTTGTTAATTCATTATTGCCACATATTAAGTATCCATTGAGGCAACATAAGTTCTAGGCTCAGTTCGAGGCTCTGGAAGCAACCTTACAATTAGAGGAAAATCAGTATAAACATACAGATCTAGTTGTAGAAGAGATGAGAGAGGATCTTAAGAATCTGACATTTTAGTTGAATCAGAATTAAGGCAAGGAAAAGAGGGAATCGTTTTGGTGTACATTATGCATAACATAAGGACATCATAAGAATGAGTGCCCAACATTTTTGCAGTACTTGGGAGAAAGAATGTCGAATCCTTTACCCATAGGAGGACCATGGTGTGAAATATGTAGAACACATGGACATGATCCTTATCATTTTCCAATGATGCAAAAGTATCAAACAAATTACATCTTTCCAAGGAGTCCTCCTAAGTGAAATTTGGAGTTCTGTATCTCAAGTTATAGCCTCAGGAAGTCAAGGTTCCAAACAAATTTCTAAACAATTCAAGAAAATTGAGCTCACTATTCTTTCAATTTCTAGGAGAATTGTGGCAAAATTCATGCCTTGAAACCTATTCCATCATATTCCTTTTTGAAATCCCATTCCAACTAGGTATATTTTCTCCAGAACTAACACCTAGATATTGAGTTATGATGTCTAGAAGTTTGTTGCTTAGCAGTCGTCCATCAAATTCATGGATTAATCTTGGCCCTTCATTAAAATTCACCTTTTAAAATCCCACATGAACTTGTGGTAGTTAATCTTTTAGTGTTTATATGGTAAAATATTCCATACTCTTCATGTGGAACAAATGAAACTATGGAGTTCGAGCCTTAGGAAAAGAATAACTCAATAAAAACATTTATGGTCCACATGACCAGTCAGTGCCTAGTCAACGTCCATGTCATCATCTAGTCAACACCCAATCATCACCATATGTCTCACTCTTATAGGTTTCCATAGGCTACATCATGTCATAATTTCATTCTTCACCACATGTCTTAGTGTCATTGGTTGTCATGTTTTCCGCATGTCTTGATGTGATTGGTTAACATGTCTTGGATTTAATTTAGGGGAAAATGTTAACTGTGTGAAATGGACGTGAGGGGAAGGGAGGTAAAAAGAGTGATGGTGTAGGAGATAATATTGGTTTCAGATTCATGGAGTGATGATAAGGGGAGAAGGGGCATCCGAACCCATGATGGAGAGAAGATCAGGTGTGGAGGAGAAAGGTAGAGTAGAGGAGGGGAAGTGAAATGGGGAAGGTGATAAAAAAAACTAAGTAAAGAGGATCGGTTGGATGGGTGTATGGAGTGAAAAGAGGGGGAAGGGGAAATGGGCGTGGCACCCCAGGAGAGGGAGAGGAGTGAAGTGAGGAGGTGGAGTGAGTTATTAAATAATACTAAGTATGGGAGCATAGTAGAGGATCATAATCGATGGTATGGGAGATCTCAAGTGTGGATAAGATATTAATAACATAATAATATTAACACTTAATAGAAGATTAAGTGTTAAAAAGAGATTAATTGTGTATAAAATACTAAGATAAATGGAGGGAAAAAAGAGGAGGAAATGGATAGAAGATGAAGTTATAAGAAGTGTAGTTCCAAGACATGTTGCTGCAATACTAAGTATAAGAGAAGAAAATTAGTATCGATAGAGAGAAACCAATTTTGTTGCACATGAATAAATGATCTTTTAGACAAAAATATGGATATCTTGAGCATAAAGACTCATATTTTTAATATGTAAGATGTGTGAAAATTTTGAGACTTAGGGATATGTCGTGAACTTATGATCATTCAAAATTTTATTCTTCTAATATTATTTTTTTTATTATCCCAAAGAGCAGGAAATTATAACCGTATAATTCAATTCAACTGGAGAGATATTCTTATTGACATAGTAAATTGAATATGGGTATTGTCATTCAAGTTGTCTAGGAATGGATATGATAGCAGTGTTAGATGCATCTGTGAAAATGTGGAATGGGAGAGTTCAATCATGTCATCTTGGTATAGGAGATTTAGTTACTTTGAATTTCAATTCATCAAGCACATGCTGGCATGTATCTGTCCATACAAACTCAATATTTTTTCTAAGTAAGGAAAATAATGGACGATCAATATGTGAAATTTTTTTAATGCATCTACGGTAACAACTAGAATACCCTATAAATATTCGTACATGCTTATACGAAGTTGGAGTTGGAAAATTTAGTATTACCTTTGTTTCTTCTAGATCGACTTGAATACTTTTTTCTAAGATGTGATGCCCTAGTACAATGCCATCATTTGCCATCATAAAAAATAATTCATTACTAAGGGAAAGATTTGACTCCTTGCAGCACCATATTGGCTAATGCCTCGTCAAATTCATCCCCATATGTTGTGAAATAATCAATATATATTTCCACGTAGTCGTGAATGAGATCCGAGAATAAACCTATAACGGCTCGCTGAAAGGTGGTGGGGGCATTACATAACCCAAATGGTATAACAAAATAGGCAAATGTCCCCCAAGGAGAGGTGAAAATTATTTTCTCTTGGTATTTAGGAGTGATTTAGATTTGGTTGTATCCACTGAAACCATCAAAGAAAGAAAAACACTTCTTTCTTTCTAGTGTATCGAGGACCTGGTTGATAAACGATAATGGGAAGTGATCTTTATGTGTTATTTTATTTAATTGTCGATAATATACACATATTCTCCATTTACCAGTTTTATTCGATACCATAATAAGAGGGGAAACCCACTGGATATCAAAAATGGGATAGATGAACTTAGCTATAATCAATTTTTGTAGCTCTTCTTTGACTATGTCTTTCATTGTCGAGTTCATCAGGTGATGAGGTTGATGAATGGGTTTGGATCCTTCCTTAATATATATATGATGTGTACATAGGTCAAGATGGATCCTCTTCATTTCAGAGTAATCCCTGGTGAAGGCATCACTATGATTTTGTAGCACTTGAACCAGTCACTCTTTTTGTTGTTTAGTTAGTCCTTTGTTGATTTTCAAGGTTTTCCTTGGGCTAATTTCTATGGTTTCTATAAGGGATCCTTGGTATTTTTCTTGTACAAGTTTGTGTTCGATGGGTGAGATTCTTTTTGAGGCTAAGGGAAGCTGAGTTTCTGGTTTCGTAATATGCTCAAGAAGGTTTTTGTTTCCCAAGGAAGACAAGGAGGCTATAAAATCATTTATTTATTCATCCTCTATTTTATCTCTTATTGCTAGGTATTTATCTATGGACAACACTTTATAGGATTCCCCCTCTTCATCACTTTCTTCTCCATCAACCCAAAGTGGTGTTTATAAGTCTATGTTGGGTTTGGCGGGAGGGTAGAGAGTTAATTTTTTGGTGGATGTCCCATGGGAAATAGTCATATTGCTTGACCAAAACCAAATGTAAGCGTCAACATTGTCCAAACAAGACCATCCCAGGATTAGAGGATACTTGCCCATAGAAGTTTTAGGTTGTACGACCATGAAGTCAGTGGGATATTCCCATGAATCCACATAGATCACTACATCTTCTAGAATTCCCTTTGGTTTGATGGTTGACCTATCAGTGAGTTGAAGTACAGTGGGGGTTCCCCTAAGGAATGTAAGGCCTAAGGATTGCATCATCTCATGTGTCATAATGTTAATGGTGGCCCTTAGGTCGATTAACATATTAATAATAAGTGTATTGTTGATTTTCACATTAACAACTAGAATTCCAGGGTCAGATTATTCATTTGCGAGAACTCCTCCCATCATTAGGTCTAATAGTTTTCCCATGACATGAATGATTTGGGGATCCTTTCGTTTACTACCAGGATTCCTCAAACAAGTTCTTGTACAACTTTTGAATAAATAGGAACATCCTTAATTTCTTGGAATAATTTTGTTTTGACACACACATTTTTGAGTTCTCCTAAGAAATCAAACTCAAGTTGTATACAAGATTTGTCTTTATTTATCCTTTGAGGATAGGGTGGGTTTTGCAGTGTAGGGTGGGAATTCTTGGTTTTTGAAAGTTCCTGAGATTGTTTTTTTTTTATTCTTCTCTTGGGACCTCCTCATTTAATTCATCAATGATAATGCGAGGTTGTTCTTTGGTTATATTCTTCCCATATATAAGGTGAGTATCATTACTGTCTAGGGAAGAGATGGAGTAAGTAGGGTAGGTTGCAAGTCAAACAACTTGCACTGGTTGTGCTGGCCTTCCATTATTTGGGTTAGGTATGGGATGTGTAGGTAGTTATGGTCGAGGAGGGGTGGATTTAGATGCTTGCATTTGTGGTGGGGAAAGAAGTTGCATGAGTGGTTGTGTCATAAGTTGTTGGGGTCTTTCCATGGTGGGATTTCTCCATCCTTGTTTCCAAAACTAATTAGGAGGAGGAGCTACCCATTGTTGAGTCAACATACCCCATGGTTGAGAAGAATATTGCATTGAAGTGTTAGTCCAATATGAATTGAAATATTGAGATTGATCTTCAATCATACCTTGAGGTTTAGGTTGTTAGAGTTTCTTTTGAGATATGTAGCACAATTGTTCTAGCTCCTTGGATTTTTTATAATTGGCCTTTAGTCTAGGAAAGGATGGAAAATTATGTGGAGCATGGTCCTTGCTGCATATTCCACAGATCTCAATATGATCCAACGAATATTCCCTCTTTGGATGCTTCTTTCTCAATATGATCTAACATGTTCTCTATTTTTTCCCTCATTACTCAACTTCCATCATTATTTCCTATTCTTTCCAACATATCTCTTGGCCCTTTTCTTGTTTTAGATGTTCCTCTAGAATACTTATGACAAAATTCCAAGATAATATCACATTCTATCCTAAAGAAATATGCCCCACCCATAAGGTTGAGGAGTTCTATACAATAATCTTAGATTCCTATTAAAAATAATACACATCTCATTTCAGGAGCCAAGTCTCCTTGTTTTTCCCTTTTCAGGTTATAGGTGAATGTTGGCACAGGGGAAGACCCAGGGTTCAAGGCTCAAGAGCAGACCAAAAAAACTCTAGCAACTGACCCTTTCGGCAACACCTGCGAAGTAGATGAAGTCTCACTTGAGGTAGAGGCAGGGGTGGTTGCAAGACTCAAGCACTTGCAACCTTAGCTGGGACACAGATCTATGATTATAACACTTAGCAAGCACTTAGCATAGATCATTCATCAATATTCCACTTAGACCTACTTCGTCGACATAGCAGAGCATCACAACATTCACTTAGATCTAGGTCATTTCAGCACTTAGCAACAACAATACAGATCAGATCCAATAGACCAAGTACTTAGCATATCCATACACATCAGATCTAACATTCATATACATATAAGAAGCACAACGCATGAATAGATCTATCTAAGTATATCAAATCACTTAGCACTATGAAACATCTAATAATATGCACAAATCACAACACATAGTATTTACATGGTTCACCCCCACCCTGGGGCTATGTCCACCAACTCTTCGTCTTCTTTATTAGCTTCTCTCAATCTCTTACATGCACAGAGCATCAAGATCAACTTCGAAGAGGACAGGAGATCTGCACACTCTTTGCTAGATCCTCCTTCCCCAAGCTAGGTTACAGAAACAACCCTACATACAGTCACTTGCACTCAGCTCTGCAAATCTCATACAGTATGCACAAAGCATTTACAATCTTTACTGCACTTAGCACAACTTACAATCCTTTGATCACATAGATTGAACACACTTTCTACATTACCTATCTTTCTATTTATATATTACAAAAGTGGGCCTAAACGTGGTGTTAGCACTCTGTAATTTTGCCCAAGGCTGAAAAAGGCAATCACAGAGGCAACATCAGAACCGCTTCGAGTCTTGGATCTAGCCCTCCAAGACTCAGAGAGGGATCTCTCTGTGTAATATAGCTTTGTTTGCAGAAATATTAGGCTAGTTATGAAGAACAAGGTTTTTGTTGTAAAGGGTTTATAAAGTGGTTGAGGCGATTCACACATCCATTGGGCTATGGTGAAATTAATTAGGAATGAAATCTGACCCGAAATCTTTGAAGGAAATCCTTCACAAAGGCGGGGAATACTCCTTTGGATCTTTAATAATTTAAATGATGATCGGAAGAAAAGATAAAGAAAATAACTCAACTAACAAGCACTTAAGAATCTCTTAGTTGAAGATATTTAAAGGATGAACATTGAAATCTTCCCGAGTCGGTCGGTATCGGAGATAAATCCTGAGACATAGTGCTATTCATAAAGATTAGATTGAGAAAACGATTCTGAACGAAAACATTCTTGCGAGAAATCACATCACCAATAAACATACGCAGGAATCCTGTAAAACGCCTCTTTCATTCATGGCGGATCTATTCCAAAAATGTTACGACTCGGTAACCTCGAGTGATGAAGAAGATCAACCTATTACATTAAAATCATATCAATAAATAGTATAGCTCTCCTTCTCAAGTTTCGAGAGTCGGTTCAACCGTCACCGGTCGAAAATAGCCACCATTCCCACGAATTTCGGAGTTTGTTGCCATAAAAATGGACCGTTTTACTGCGAAGCGATTAGTTCAGGCGTGATTTTATCCTCAATGATGACACGGAAAACTGAAGTTATTGTAGATGGGCATGATACGGACAAAACCTCCTTCGGTTTAGCAAAATTCATCTCCAGCTGGTTGTGGAAGCTCCTGCAAAATCGGGAATGAAACTGAAAATGGCAAATCTGGAAAAATAGCCTTCGAAGATGACTTCGACCTGCTCTGCTCGTAACTCCGTTGTAAAAAACGAAAAAAGGGTTTTGTTCCTCATCTGTGCTGACAAAAACCTCTCTCTCAGATTTTGCCCAAAAGTCGTCTCCATTCGGGATCTCCGCCGGAAGAAGGCATGGTGAAAATGAAGAAATGATGAAAATGAGGAAAATGGGTTTTTAGCGGGAAAAATCTCGGACCCTGATTAAATGCGAGCGCCGGAGGTCGGAATAGGCTAGACCATGAGATTTCTGGTCAGATCTGGTACGTTTAGAAGAGGTAGTATGGAGTTTTTAATTTAATTCCGGACCCCTTTCATTAAATTTCGGACTCACGGGGGTCCTCCGGAATTAATATACGCCGTTGATTAAACTTAGGGGTATAATGAAAGGGGCGCGGGAGTATGGAAGTGGGCAGGAGTTTATGTGGGCGGGATGTTAAGTGGATAGGGGGGAGTGGGTAGTGGAGGGGATGAGAGGAGGGATGACGTGGGGAGATGGGGGTAGTGGAGGTAGCTGGGGGGATGGGACGTGAGGGAGGATGAGTGGAGTGGGGTACGTGGGGAATGGGGGTGAGGGGGATGAGTGGGGTAGGCGTAGGGGGTAGGAGTAAGGACTTAGGATTATTTTTTTAGTTTATTTCTTATTTTTGTTTTATGTTTTGTTATATATTTTTTTTATGTTTTTTTCTTTTGTTTTGTTTTAAATGTTTTATATGATATTTGTTTTAATTTGCTTATTCCTTTTTATTTTAATATATTTCTTTTATTTTAAATACAATTATTACTTTTATTTTTAAATGTTTTTAAATGTTATTTAATTTATTTAATTTTTATAATTGTTTTTCATATATGTTTTTATTTTATTTTGTTTTAAATTAAATTGTTTATTTAAATTTAAAACTAACTCTAATTACTAACTAAGATGTAACTAGATATAACAACAATTAATAATTAATTAATTAAAAGTGAATTAATGATTAATTAATTGATAAAATTTGATAATCATTTAACTTAGATTAACTTTATTGCTTTATCCTAAGTCCATTTGCAGGGATGGAAGGCGGGATAATGGAGGCTGGTGAAAGACAAGGGGGAGAGGATGAAGCGGATGAAGGATGCAGAAGGCGATGGAGGACTGAGCGACAAGAATGGAGCGAGGAAGCGGAATCACCTGAGCTTCACTTCATCGCAGGAGAGATGCCAGAATAACAGTCGAAGTATCGACTAGCCTATAATTATAGGACCTAACAGTGGCTCCATGCGGGGATGGCAGCTCTTCGAGAGGTGTCAAGAACCATGGACCTGTGAATCATGTATACTGGTGCTTTATCCATTGGGTGATCCCAAAATCTTATACTGCACTAACTTGTAGCTGTTTTGATCTTTGCAATTGAAATGAAATCAAATGAGCATTTGGCGAAGAAGATGCTCTGAATGTTGAGCTTATTCACTTTCCTACCTACCTACCCTACGCAATCATTGCTTTCGGCTAGGTAATGGAAATGCCAATGGAGCCAATCCACCAGTTGATTTAGTGGCTCTGTTACTCGTGCTTGAGAGTAAATTCCACCATGCTTTCCCTTGCACAAGATTTGATCAAACCAAACAATAGGAAAAACATCGACAACGGAAAAATATCGTATTAAAAAATTGTCCATATAGGCAGCTACAGGATCGGTATAGGTTTGACCTATCCTTTGGTTTCAACCTCAAACAACTCAACATAAAGACTCGATTTTTACCGATTACGTGCGATAACAACACTTCTTCATCGTGAGGATGCTCGATGATTTACGAAATAATGCCTGTACCAAAAAGACACAGAATCTGATTACATGACCATGTCAATATCATAACGGCTCTTTATTTCATGAATGGAGAATGAAAGAATAATTTTGGCCACCATGCCCTCTAACTTGAATCGACTATTGGATCACGAAAGGAAGGAATGACAAGGCTAACGCAGCGGCTCAAATGAAATTTCCCGACTCTTTATGTTTTTATCTTTCAACTCTTGTCCAAGAGTCTCCTTCAAAAACTTGAGATGATTTAAAACACAATGACACAGAGTTCTTTTGGATTAAATCAAAATTTGTCTCAGGCTCTAAACTTTCATCAATAATTTGAAAATTGAAGGAGGGAAAGTGTTGCGATTCTGGGTTTAGGATAACCTCCATATCCTCAATGGTATCATCAATTGATTGGTCGGGGACATTTATGTCTTCACTATTTACCATTGGCCAAGAATTTCTTTTCATGAATTGAAAAGATATGAGCAATATAAGAGACAGAGTGTCTTCACTTACTTCGACATTTTCTACACATTCCTCCTTGCTGTCATGGCCGTTATAATACTGGTGATTGTCTGTCACGAATGTAAATGGTCTTCTTCATAATGACATGTTGATGATTTCCTCCTAAGCGATCAACCTTTGTTTCAACTTCATGATCATCATCATACAGATCACACTTGAGTGGACAATCCAAGTAAGAAATTTCATCAAACATGCACATCATATCAGCCTGTTGCTCCTCTACAAATTGAGATGGAGCTAAATGTGATTATTGCCGTTAATTGAATACATGAATGAATTATTGTCCAAACCATGGTACCAAGAGGTGTCGCGGCAACATATTAAGGCGTGACTTTCTTTCTTTGAAATCAGGAACATGATGTCTTTGGACAACACAAGCTCATCTTTCTTGTTGATCTTCTGCATAAGCTTTTCCATAGTACTGGCCAAAATCTCCGGTTTAACCGATGACCCATTTGCTCCGTTTCTTTGTCCTTCAAATGTGACCTCTTGATCAACAAGTTGGTCTCTCCACATCCAACGCAATTTTACGCATTTCTTCAAGGTTTGCGGTATTCCTTTCTCTTAATTGGAAAAGCCATTTCGAGGATCAAAGGCATCACAGGTAATGCAAATGGGCAGCTCTTTGAGGTGACCTTATATCGGCGGTATAGCATGGTATGCGATTGAATGCAACTGAAAGCGATAATAGCGTGCTCCTACGGCTTTCTTTTTAAATGTTCATACTCTTCTAGGATGAGGAAAACATTTCCCACGACCACCCATCTATCTAGGAAAACTTGCATGAAGTGATCAAAATTTCTGATGCTTGCAGCTTGAAGGTTCTTAAACCAATCTTTAACTTTCCCTCCCAGAGACAAGGCAAACATTCAGATGTAGACATCATCATCTTCAACCTCATAAAAGGTCAAGGAAATCTTCAAGGTTTGCACATGCTTTTCAGCAATGATCTTGGCATTCTCTCCATCAAACACAGGCTGATTATCAATGTAGTTGGCGAGGAGTCATGGAGAACTGAATCTAGAGGGGCTTGTCTGCAATGCAGGACTTTACAGCTTACGAGAGATGTAACAAGGTGTCGCCGTAGGATCTTTTACAATAGAAGGAGATAAAGCAGGAGGCTTATAAACCTCCAGAGATTCAGCAGGAGTAGAAGACAAAGCACGAGGCTTATAAACATCGAAGATTTGGTATTAGGAGACAAAAGCGGGGAGAGCTTATGTCTCACTATAGAGATTTCAGTGCATCACGGGATGTGCATAAGTGTATGAGCATGTACATATTCTACAGTTGTTGGTATGACCTCTTGAGACTCATCAATTGATTGATGGTCAAATACTCTTCAACAATATACCGACCCGAGGCTTAAACAAGACAAGACATGATTGAAAATAAAACCAAATATGTCCTGAATACAATTTGAGCTTGAATACAGTCTTTTCTTATTTTGCTGGTCATGCTTGAGTTCTTCCTCGATGGAGTCTTCGAGTTAACTTGCGAATTTGTTTGGAATGCTTGGTGGAGGAATGATCACCGACCTTCTTATTATGCAGTCGCGTCCACCATCGGTGTCGGTACGGGCTTGAAGTGTATTACTGGGAAAAGCTTCCCCAGTGGAGTCGCCATTATGTTAGCACTTTTTAATTTTGCCCAAAGGAAAAAGGCAATCACGGAGGCAACATGAGAGGAACCGCCAGTCTTGGATCGCCTCAAGACTTCGAGAGAAGTTCTCTACATTGTAATATAGCTTTGTTTGAAATATGATATTAGGCTAATTATGAAGAACAAGGGTTTTGTTGTAAAAAGGGTTTATAAAGTGGGTTGAGACAGTTCACACATCCATTGAGCTATGGAGTCTGAAATTAATTAGGAATGAAATACAGCGAGAAATGCTGAAGAAATCTAAAGCTGAGATAACAAGCTCATTGGATCTTTTAATAATTTAAATGATGATCGAGGAAAAGATAAAGGAAACAACTCCAACTAACAAGCACTGGCAACATCAGAACCGCTTCGAGTCTTGGATCTAGCCCTCCAAGACTCAGAGAGGGATCTCTCTGTGTAATATAGCTTTGTTTGCAGAAATATTAGGCTAGTTATGAAGAACAAGGGTTTTGTTGTAAAAAAGGGTTTATAAAGTGGGTTGAGACAGTTCACACATCCATTGGGCTATGGAGTCTGAAATTAATTAGGAATGAAATACAGCCAGAAATGCTGAAGAAATCCTTCACAAGGCGAGATAACACACTCACTGGATCTTTAATAATTTAAATGATGATCAGAGGAAAAGATAAGGGAAACAACTCCAACTAACAAGCACTTAAGAATCTCTTAGTTGAAGATATTTAAAGGATGAACATTGAAATCTTCAGAATCGGAATCAGGGTATCAGAGATAAATCCTGAGACATAACGCTATTCATAAAGATTAGATTAAGAAAACACAGTGGTTACAGAGCAAGAAAGCATTTACTGAGAAATCACATCACCAATAAACATGCGCAGGAATCTTGTAAAGAGCCTCTTTCATTCATGGCAGATCTATTCAAAAATGTTACAGCTCGGTAGCCTCCAGGGCGTGAAGATCCAACCCTATTACATTAAAATCATATCAATAAATAGTATAGCTCTCCTCCTCAAGTTTCGAGAGTCGGTTCAACCGTCTCGACCGAAAATGCCACCATTCCCACCAAATTCGGAGTTTGTTGCCATAAAAAATGGACCGTTTTACTGCGAAACAGGGGTCCGTTCAGACGTGATTTTATCCTCAATGATGATACCTGGGCGAAAACTGAGAGAGGTTATTGTATATGGGCATGAGCTGGACAAAAACCTCCTTCGGTTTCGCAAAATTCATCTCCATCTGGCCGTGGCAGCTCCTGCAAAATCGGGACTAAAACTGAAAATGGCAAATCTGGAAAAATAGCCCTCGAAGATGCCTTCGACCTGCTCTGCTCGTAACTCCGTTGCAAAAACCGAAAAAATGGTTTTGTTCCTCATCCTGTGCTGACCAAAAACCTCTCTCAGATTTTAAAAATTCGTCTCCGTTTGCTCAGGATCTCCGTCGAAAGAAGGCATGGTGAAAATGGGCGAAAATAGTGAAAATAAGGAAAATGGGTTTTTGGCGGGAAAAAATTCCGGACCCCCCCCTCGTTAAATGCCGAACGCCCGGGGGGGTCCGGAATTGAACCTGGGCCATGGATTTACGGGGTCAGATCTGAACTATTTAAATTAGCATGGGTTTTTAATTTAATTCCGGACCCCCCCTTCGTTAAATTTCGGACTCACGGGGGGGTCTCCGGAATTAATATACGCCGTTGATTAAACTTAGGGGTATATGGAAAGGGGCGCGGGAGTATGGAAGTGGGCGGGAGTTTATGTGAGGGCGGGATGTTAAGTGGATAGGGGAGAGTGGGTAGTGGAGGATGAGAGGGGGATGAAGTAGGGAG
>SNQJ01S0094249.1:13267-39449 GCA_010110895.2 Picea sitchensis
TTTAGTTGCATCATCAATAAAAGTAACATAATATCGAGAGCCACCAAGAGATGATACATGAGTTGGTCCACACACATCTGTATGCACAAGCTCTAACCTTTCACTCTTCTTTTCTTTTCCGACTCTGATAATTATGACTCTCTTATGATTTCCATAAACACAATGCTCATGGAAATCCAAATCAATTTCTTTAAGATCTGGAAACAAATTCATTTTGTGAAGTATCCGCATCCCCTTCTCACTCATGTGTCTAAGCCTATGATTCCACAGTGTTGTATCCACTCCTGTAGAATTAAAGAGATAGAAGAATCAGTATTATCAATACATAAATACAATGTACCTACCTTCTCTCCTTTTTCTATCACCAGTGATCCTTTGGTGACCTTCCATGCCTTATCTGTAAATATGGATATACAGACTTCACTTGCTAACTGCCCTGTTGAAATTAGATTTTTCCTTACATATGGAACATGTCTTACCTCTTTCAACAACCACTTGTTTCCATTCTTTTTCTTTATTTGTACCTTTCTTATTCCAACAATTTTGCATGGTGCATCATCACCCAAATGAACCTGTCCAAAATCACCTTAAACATAATCTAGAAAATGTTTCTTATGGGGTGTGGCATGAAATGAAGCCCCTGAACCTACTACCCAAGACTCGGAAATATTATCCATAGAAATAATCAAAGATTATTGTAACACATCACATGTTACATTTGCTTCCTGATTTTTCTCTTCTTGTCCATCTCTTTGTTTCTTTGGAGCTCTACAGTCTTTCTTCAGATGTCCTTTCTTTCCACATTTCCAGCACTCTATTTTTCTTAGTTTGGATTTGGATTTTCCCTTCCTAGAATTCCTACGATTCCCTGATCCCTTTCCTTTATCCTTTTGACTTCCCTTGTTCTACATGTTTAACATATTACCTGATGTCTCACATGTGATTTTCCATCACATTTCCTCACTGAGGATAACACCAAAAACATCATCAAATGTTAGAGTGTTTGAACCAAAGAAAAAGTTACTTACAACCATGACCAAGCCATTCCCGCTTTCTGGAAATGAGCATAATATTACAAGAGCCTTAACCTCATCATCAAAGTCCACTTTTACAAAACTTAGTTGATTAGTAATCGTATTAAATTCATTTAAATGATCTGCAACAGACCCACCTTCTGACATCCTCATATTAAATAATCGCTTCATTAGAAATACCTTTTTGGATGTCGAGGGTTTTTCATATAGTTTATTCAATACATCCATTATCTCCTTCGTTGTCTTTTCTTTTGAAATATTGAAATCCAATGACGTTGTTAGGCTCAGTCATATTGTTCCTAGTGTCATTCTGTCAAGAACCTCCCATTCTTCGTCCTTCATGGTCGTCGGCTTCTTTGTTATTCCACCCAATGGTATGAATAGTTCCTTCTAATATAAATAATCTTCCATATGCATCTTCCATAAGTGGTAGTTTTGTCCATTAAATTTCTCGACCCTAAACTTTCCATCTTCCACCATTTCTCCCACTCGAACCACAAACCCTCTTTTCCTATGAGTTACCTTTCACTCTGATACCAATTGTTAGAAAAATAGGATCATTGAGCAATAAAATAAAATAAATATGGAAATAAAACATAGAAGATACAAAATATAATAGAGACACAGATATACATGGTTCACCCAGTGTGGGCTACGTCCACCACAAAAATTTCCCAGTCCTTCCTTTTTATTATCCAGCAAAATGAAAGGATTAAACCTACAACACACTTGTTGTAACTTCCTCTTCTCTCTCTCACAGTATCCTCTCTCAGAATAAAATATTCGTGATAATCCACAACCGCAATACAATTCCCTCATAAGAGAGGGTTTCCTTCTAGGGAAAAAAACCTTGAAAATAATTTCTACTGTCAGATCTACGACCTTATAACGAACGGTCCAGATTGACTATGAAATTACAATATTTTACAAGGAAATTTTTCCCAATATTTTTCTTCCCCCCCTGGTGATAGTTGTGGGGGGAAAGCCACCCCCGTTAGGAAATGGGGTCCAAGCACGACTGAAACAATCATCTTAATCAGGAAGATAATAAAGCTCCACAACCAACACTTGTAAGGTACCAAATGTTATTATGAAGAGCATAAATGAGATTTTTATAAAAATTATCAGCAGAAAGAGAAAAATAGAGAGCATGATGACACAATTGAAGCCAAAAATGATACCTTTATTATCTCAATATATAATTTCACTTGCCTCTTCAAGGGGGGAAACCTCCAACATAGGAGAGCTCAAGTATAGAAAATTATTCTCAAGACAAAACGTTTCAATGCTTTCTACTCCTATTTATACTATTTATATCTTCTAGAGAACAGTCTAGAGGAAGATATTTCTAGAATCAGAACCTTCTATAATTCTTTTTACATTAGACGTGTTCACATTATTCATAGGACTTATATACTAATGTTGGCCTTTATTACATAGAAAAAATTATTTTTCTACCTACTTGAGGGGTTAGGGAGGTTAGGACCCTAACACCTTCCCAATAAATACCTATTTTTACTACTAGACTTTACACTCTTTATTCAATTACTAGTTTTATTTCCATGGCCTTGGAGAATTAACTCTCCAAACCTACACCAAGGCCCTATCACATAGACTATTGTTGGTTTTTTATCAAAGAAAAACAAGTGTAGTTTCTTTTAGTTTGCATTGCTTTTAAGAGCCACTAATTACTCAAGGATAACACGATTGAACGGAATGATGTTTTGAGACTCAAGAATGTCGAATAAAATAAAGAGATTGAAAAATGCACTATCACATTTATGATTTTCTTCGAAATGAAACGATGCAATTCTTGAATCTACTTTGAATGCCAAAAACAAGAAGAGTTCTAATTTGATATTTGAATGTAATGCAAATATGTTTCAGAACTCTTAATAATGTAGCTTAAAAATGACAAGTAATTGGAAATAGCCTTTCAAGAATGAAGACAACTAAATGCCATAAACAATACACAAATATATTTTGTATTTTAAGCTTTAAAACTTTCAAATCACTAAGATGCAATCATACAAACCCATACAACCAAGAAAGGTCTTAAAATAGAGGGTAATAGGCTCAACTCTCAGGAAAAACTCTCAAAATTGGATCGAGAGTCAAGTAAGGAAGACATTCCCAAAATCTATAGGTCTACACATAGGGTCCAAAATGCAACTAGTGTGTGCAACTTAATGTGCATAGGCTATAGAAAGATATCATGCACACATAAATAGATGCACGCAACTACCACTACTATGGGTTGCATGCATTTCTTGGGTGATGCAAAAAATTAAAAAACTAGGCCTGAAAACAACAATTTGTTTCTTACCTCGATATTTACTAAGATCTAAGCTATTAACAAAAATAATCTAGATCTAAAGGTTGAGCCTATCAAAGACAAATTAAACCAACCTAAAAAGGAGAAATTATAATAATTTTCCCAGTGAAGTCACAAACTATGTTATAGGTATTTTTCACTACTACTAGATAATGGATTCATCGATGAGTGATTTGAGAGCTTATCATAGATAGCTAATAGATTACTAACTTACTTTCCTAGATCTAATGCTTTATGAAATTAAATGCACAAGAGAACTGAAAATAGAATACTATTTGAATGACAATTGAAACTTGATCCAAGTGAGAAATCCTTATCCAAGAGTCTTTAGTCCCAATTCTTTTATAGATATGTGCATAAACAATAAAATAACCTTCCCTAATCCAATCAAATAAAAAAATAGATCTAAATCACATTCAGGTTAAGTAATTCACAACCAATTGCTAGATATTAATAGACAAACATGCATAATATTATCACAAGGAATTCAAGGGGGGGAGAAGATAGATTTATTTAATATTTAAACACATGTACAAAAAACAAGCATACCTAATATTGTTTCAACACCTCCATCACCTAGATTTGGGTCCCTCCATCCTTAGCAACATGGACACAAATTCTCTTTTACAAATGGATCTTGATCTATCACTATGCTTTCTCGATCTAGATAATCCATAACTACCACTGTCAAGGCAAGACCAATTTAGAGAACTAGAAGGATTCTCGCAAGAAGATAACCAAGGATGAAAGAATATCAGTAAGCCTCCATCCCTATTTCACTAGCATAAGGGTAAAAACCATAAATCTAAGTGTGTCTCAATCTCACAAAGAACTTCTCTTTTTTAGGCTTAGAGATGATTCAAACTAGTTGGAAAAAGAGATCATGGCCTTACAAGTGTATAGCCTTGCAAATTTCTACTTGGGATTGGCACTCGCATATTTTTGGGCCACTATATCTTGTGCATGCAGCCTACTCACTAGCAACACACATGTGCAAGCAAGTTACACCATTATGGCCCGCATGCATCAAGATCTATGTGTTAGTTGCATCACTACAACCAACATATGTAAAGTAAATTTGATTGGTTTTGGTCTGAACAACTTGCAACTCTATGATTTGGTAGATGAAAATGGTCATGAAGGGTACGAATGACATAGATGAGGGGTGTAAGAAATAACTAGAGAGATAGAGGCATTTCTACATGAGGCAATGAATCATGGAGTTAAACCTATTGTAGCTCTAATACCACTGTCAGGCGAGGTATGGGTAGGAAACGAGTAACTCCACACTTTCCTACATTTCATTAACATGAGACATTCAGAAATTCAATTTGACATGACCTTTGGTTTCATCTTGGAAGACATACAAATGACTCTTCCTATCACTTAAAACTCTTCATATTTATCCTAAATGATATTTACAATTATATTTACAAAATACCGTAATCACAAGGATTAGGTATTGATAGCACCCAAAGTTTTGGGGTAAGGTTGTGCATGCACACATGAAAAGTCATGCACACACATCAGCAGTTGTGCGACGGATGGAACAAGGTGCATGCGCCAATAAAATTTCTACAATGTGTGCTAAAAATAAGGAAGATACCGCATGGACATCAAATCAAGAACAAGCTCTTCGGGAATCTTCCCAAATGATTAACTCAAATAACATGAGAGATCGTGGGGCATATAAGGAATGAGATGGCAAGTTTGTTTGGACTACCATGACTCCAAAGAGGCTATATGGCTTGCATGCAAGTGGTAAAAGCGTGCATAACTGGTGATTGGTAGAGTGATTGGAGCAAAGGAGAAAGTGATAGGGCACCAAAGCATAGAAGAGAAGAAAAAGGAGAAATAACAACATAGAGATTTTGGAGAGTCTGAGATCTCCAGTAGAGGAGAAATCATTCTAGGTTTTTTTTTCATGAGACATGTTGTCAATCTGTGCAACAGTTTTGTAAAGAGACTGTAATGGATTCAGCCTAGTATTATGTGCAGAATCTAATAAAGAGTGCATGGTGCATTGTAATGCATCACTAGAAGAATGTATTACAGCGCAGGGTGTTATTCCTATTGCATTAAGAGTCTTTTGATGAATGCATACCACTATTCGAATGGAAATAATATAAAGTTGTTGTTCTCCCCGTCAATGGTTGTGTTGATTTTGAGTTAAATCGATGAATGTGTTAATGATGCATGTTGTTAATAAGTTAGTGAACTATGATGGAATGTTTGATTGCCAGCTCGAGTGGCTTCCTGGTATGCTCTATCCATTCATATATAACATAATACCAAATGGTCTCTATGATTCTCATGGTGTCTCAGGTGAGACCTTCTTATGTTCTAGATTGAATATCGATATGTCGATTGACAGACTTTTCAATCACTTCCTAATTAAATTAGTAAGAAACTAAAGAGTTATGCATTTAATTATCAGTCTGAGATCATATTGAACTTACGAAGTGTCATGCACCATATATGAAAGTATAATGTTGTAATTGACAATGAGTTTTAGTACTTCAAATGAATTTCACAAGGCAATATATAAAGATGCTTTATCAAATCACCAAACTAAACCACACTACTTCTCATAATCAAATCCACACTTGCAGGAATGAAAACACACTTTGTGGGAAAGAAAATGTCACTCTTCCAGGAAAGTAAAGCACACTTGTGGAAAAGTAAATCACTCTTGCAAGAAAGTGAATGACACTTGCAAAAAAGTAAATCACTCTTGTAGGAAAGTAAACCACACTTGCGAAAAAGTAAATCACTCTTGCAGGAAAGTAAATCATGCTTGAGAAAAAGTAAATCAATCTTGCAGGAAAGTAAATCACGCTTGTGGAAAAGTAAATCACTCTTGTAGGAAAGTAAATCACATTTGCGTAAAAGTAAATCACTCTTGTACGAAAGTAAAGGTCATGTGTTCAAGTATGAGAATGATCTTGATTAATGTGACAAATATGTTGTGGATCATGTGCTAATATAGAGCAAACCTAAAGCTTTAGAAATCAAACCACATTGTGCTTGTAAACAAAGAAAATATACTACATCAAATTGTAAACCACATGATTGTTAACTACAAGGATAAATGATGTAATTCAAAGTTGTAGCAATGAGATTTGCAGCAATAGGAGTCGTAGCAACACGAGCTGCGGCAAGGGAAACATTAAAGTTACAGCAAATGTAAATAGAGGAATTTTCGGAAATAAATGAAAAAGACATGCTACAACTATGCATTAGTCAATCAGAATACAGGGCTCTGCAATGTCAGCATAAAGTGTCGGCAACTGAGTTGAAGCAATGGGAAAATCCTACCAAAGTTGTAGCAAGATGCTAATAGAGAAATTGTTGGAAATAAACAACAATAAAGAAAAGGTGCTACAACTAATCACTCATTAATTAGAAGGCAATACCCTGCAATGTTAGTTTCAAGTTACAGCAATCGGGAGTTACAGTGATGAAAAGCACTAGAGTTGCAGCATGATGTTAATAAAGGAATTGCTAGAAATAAATGAAAATATATAAAAGATACTACAACTACTTCTATAAAATATAGAAGATACAAACAATAACAAGCTAAGGAGGGGACCCTACCTCTTTAGATGAGGTAGTGGTCTACAAATGCAGTAGGACGCTTAAATGCTCAACACACAATTACATGGACAGGAATGAAACATAACTTATATTAAACAAAAAAATGTGTAGATCAATACAACTTTGTTTACAAACTTTCTTATGTTTTTTCTCCTTCCTTTGGCTCAAAGAGAGCGGGGGATTTTATACAACAAGTTCTCATCTCATTACATTGTTTTCTCCAAAAGATGGAAAAAATCGGGCCCATAATGACTAAATCAGCCATGGAAAGTGGTGGTTGAGTTGTTCATTCCTTTATGCGGCCCAATTTCCCTTGTCATGTTCATGCATGGTTGTTTGGCTGGCCAGTTGATCCCTAGATGACAATTGTGTGGTTGACTGATGAGTTACTATGGCAGACATGGAGTCACAGCACCCAACTTAGAGTTGCAGCAATGGTCCTGTAGTGAGAGTTGCAGCATGGTGAGAGTCACAACACTGAGAGTTGTAGCAACAAAGAGTTGCAGCAACAATAAGAATCACAAAAACAGTGTCAACAACCTAGAGTTGAAGTAGCTTCGCTTGAGCAGGGAGTTGCAACAGCTCTTACTCGTGAGTTGTAGCTCTTATGTTGGGAAGGTACATGTGCAGCCTTGTTCCTATATACCACTATTAGCACAAAAGGTGATAATCTCCTTAAAATGGATAAGAATAAGTATTGAAATGGCATGCTGAGAGAATAATTATACCTTAAACAAAAATGCATCATTGTGGATGAAAAGGGGTATTAAGATGGAATGGAAATGGGAAAATGATGCACAAAAAGGTGTTGGATGGGTGCTACAAAGATGTCAATTTGGGCACCCGAAACTGATGCCTTGGGGTTTTGTTGGTCAACTCTGAACAAACCCTGGGTCATCAACTCCCCATTGTTAGGAAGGATGTGTGCAAGTGATCCAATAAAAGGTTATGTTACCAAGACTTGAGGGTTTTGTATTGCATGATGAAGGGAGAGAATGATGTTGAATCCATCTCGGGAGGAAATATAAGAATGGCCAATTGCAAAGGAAGATGATTTTTCTTAATGAGAAACACAAGGTTTGATAACCAACGTCGATCATTGGAAGGAGAGGTATATCTACATTGATTTTCATTAGATTTTCCTCGTTGAGTTTCCATGTTTGTTGTATGAATGGTTGAAGAGGAAGACTACTACTAACATTGCTTTGAGACCCCAAGAACCACTAGTCTAGAACTAGATTACCGTTGAAAGGTTGAAGGCATTGGATAATAAATGGGCTCGAGCAATCAGCTTCTGGTTTTCCAAAGTGAAGGAAGGATACATTATTGAGTTTTCTATATAATACAGTGATTCTTTTGGTGAGGTTGAAAGAAATTTTCTTGAAGGTCCTTGAAAAAGACTGCTAGAAGAAATCTTGTTGTGGATAGAGATGTTGTTCATGGAGAAATGATTTATGTGCATGGAGACAAATAGGATGGTTGAGTAAACCCCCTAGCACTGGGGGGGATGAAAAGTGTAATATCCCTTGGCCGAACCCAAATGTAAATGTAATCCAAGTATATTTAAGTTAGTGAGTTGTTTAGACATCATTTTTGTAATACACCATTCAAGGCATGGTGGGCGCATATACTGCGCAGTAAAGGGATGTAATGTGCACATTTATGAATACTGCGCGCAGTAACTAAGGTGTGCGCAACCTTAAAGACAGAGGATACAATGCGCAGTAACTAAGTGTGCGCAATATTAAGGTTAGCGAACCTTTGTTTATATAATATGCATTATAGGCTGGTGAGCCAGTATTATAAGTTGGAATGCTTATGTCTTGGAATTAGGCCAGCACGCCTAGATGTTAAAGGCTAGAGTGCCTACTTTGTACATGACTCATGACTAATATAAAATACATCATTGCGCGTAGACCGACCATGATAAAAGAGATGGGGGACTGAACTTCAACAGTTAGGGAAAGGGAGGACCAAAAGTCAAGGGAATATTATATTAATATTCCTAAAACATAAAGTATGGATAATTAGTTTATCCTAAGTTCTAAAGATGGGGACAAGTGGACAAAAGTAACTTCCGATATGACAAGTGTCAAGTTGGGGACATCCATCCATATCGTGGGGAAACTTAGCTCAGGGGGGAATTTCACAGAGAGATACCATACGAACGGGAAAGAGGGGAAACCAACAGACTGACCATCATTTTTGGGGAACAAAGAGTTCACAGTGATTCCAAAAACACACTTAGTTATCCAGTCAATGACTCCATGATCATTTCACTCATACATTTTTTTATCCTTGAGACAGCCATTTCACCTTTCTGAAGCCTGTTTTCCCATCCTTTTTGGTTGGTGTACCTTGTTAGCTTGGTGCAGGATTGAAGAAGCGGGTTGTCAGGCTCGTGAGCAGTTCTCTGGGCGAGAGAATTGTTGGGGATTGATTTCCGTAGGTTCTAAACTGCAGCTATAGCGCTCTGAGACTTCTGGTCTGGCCTGTTGCTGAAGCCCTGGAAGGGAAGTGGGGTAGCTGAGGGACTGTTGAGCAGAGAAGGGGCACACTTCCTTGGGTGGGACAGGGATGTGGGAAATGAGAGGTTGTAGGTTGTTAGTTGAGTGAGCACCTGAGACAGAGTCTTTCCTGTTGTCCATGATCCTTAGCCTGGATAGGAATCCCTTTACCTTGGGTGGAGTTCAGTCCCAACTCGGGGGTGATTCACTGTTGAGAGTGATGAACAGTGTAGTCTATGGCTGGGAGGTTCGTGGATGGTCTGTAAGCAGTTGGTGACAGTCTTTCTAAGATAAGTACTAATTGTATGATATATGGATATGTTGTTTTGTTATTTACATTCCCATGTTACGATTTTATCATATATGTGACTATGATTGCTTATGTGCTTATGGGTAATTTTCTGTAAATGATGCATATCGGTAATTACTATTATTTTAATATAAAAGTCGTATGTTACAAAAAGTAATTGTTTGTTTATGTTTAGATGTAAAGCTTCCGCGAGCGTGTTGTATGTATATGTTTTAGCTGCATGCAGTCTAAAGAGTAAATTTAGGTGGCATTGCTTAGTTGACTACTGGATATGCTACTGTATGTTCCGCGGTATGGGAACGAAAGTGTTCCCTAGAGTAGCATGGCCCGGCCTGATGGCTAGGAATGTTATCGACTGGCGTCAGAGCATGAGTGGTTGCTCTGGAGTGGCATACCCCAGCCTCGGGTTGGTCGGGGGGTATCGTTACAGTTTGGTATCAGAGACTCAATTCAACACTGAGCTTGGATGGACCAGAAGGGTGCAATTGAAGTCGATATTCACAGAAAAGTAACTTCGAAGTGACCAAAATTAGAGTCATAGAGTGTCCTTGGAAAAGGTTGGTGTACTGGTGTGCGTGGTAAATTTGGCACCGTGCGGGAAACCGTGGTGTACCAGTGTGCCTGGTGAATTTGGCACCGTGCGGGAAACTGTGGTGTGCCAGTGTGCACGCTAAATTGTGGCGTCATGCGGAAGGTTATTATGTGTAGATGCACACGCTGAAATTAGCTTTGCGTGGTAAGAACACACATAGTAAGGTGCACATGGGGTGCGCAAGTATTGCTTAACATAGAGGAGTGTTGTTGGTACGCGCATAAGTATGAGTATAAGTTGTTTTGCGACGGTGTATTCAGTAGTGTGCACAGATATTTGAGGGTGAAGGAGTATGTTAAACTTGACATGGTGCATGCATAGGATGAAAATGCATGTGGAACATCGGTGCGCAATATCGAAACTATGCACAGTGGATATTGGTGCACAACACGAGAGTAGTGCGCGTAAGTAGTCGGTATGACGAAGAAGAAATGCACAGTAGATTTAGGTGTGTGGAGAAGAGTTTACCTTGTAATATTGTTGTGCATGATAATATAAATGAACAGGACAAGTTAATGCGCGCGAAGTCACTTGGAAGGCAAGGAGTCTGAGTTTAAATTGCATAATAATAAAAGAAAAAATAAACACATAACCGCATTGAAGCATTAATTAAAAAGAATTCCGAATTTTAATTTCTTTCGATTTAGACAGATGAAAATAAAATATAGGATTACAAGAAAAAATTATTATAAAATAAAACAAGAGTCATAACATCACCGGATAGAAATTGTAATAAAACAGTCTAAAATCCATTTTTGTATTTATATAATCATATTAATCACAAAATTACAAAAGGGTGATGACAGCAGTTAGCCTGTTGTAAAAAGGGTCATTGAAGAATAGGCCTATCATCTCTGGTACTCTCTACCTCCGCTACTGGTTGTTCAAAATTCGTTGAGACATGCTTAACTTAGTTGAAGATTTACTTCAACTTAGCGATCTTCGCCTTTAAATAGGAGTCTAACCAAACCGGTTGATTTTCTCCAACACTTTCGGCCGCTTTAACCATAGATTCCTCCTTCTTATGTCGCTTACTCCTTTTCTTCTTAGCGGCTGGCTTGTTGATGACTAAATCCTTTATAATGGGATTCATCCTGACTTCCAATCGTGAGTCTATAATCGGCTCTATGTGGAACTTAGTTGCTAGAAGGTTGGGGATACTGAAATGTATCTTTACAGAGAGAAGGAAGTCGAGCAGCTTGAAGATTACTACAGTTATGGATATGCAGATATCTTCATACTTGGGGAGTGGTAATTATAGAACTCCATTTATGAAGCGCAGACAGATTACGTACAAAGAGTGTTGAGTTTCCATGCTCGACCAATCCCTTTCGAATGATTAGCCTTTGATTTTGTTACATGGCGGCATTTAGTTGACGTCACATGGCTGCGAAGTACTGAATGAATGGAGCAGGGTGATCTAACTAGCCGTCGCCCACTCCACGAGTGGTGGATTTGACCTGTTGAGACACGTAATACCGCATCTTGGAAAAAGTGGTTTTGACAAAACCACCTTCTTGCGCAAGTGTATCTCGGAAGGCACTGCGCGTCAGCGTTCTCAAGACTTGGGTCTTATCTAGAATTGTCATGGTGATAACACCAAGAAACCGGGAGTGATAATGTTGATGTGTATGTTGAATCGAAATGGTGCATATTCTCATGAATTATTGATTTGTTAGTCTGATTAGTTTCGATGGCTGCACATTTTGTAGAATTAACAACAACTCGGTCAGGTCAGACCAGTGCAGAGTCCATAGGAATGGAAGAGGTACAGGATAATTACATTCATCCAGAGAAGAGCAGAGGGATGGATGTCAATTTGGGCATGGAAGGAACGAACTCCAACGGACATGGAGAAGAAAGGAATGAAGATATGAATATGGTTGAGACCATTAAGAATTTGTAGAAGGATGTCCCTGATAATGAAAGTCTTATGAAAGCCAAAGAGTAGCAAGATGACTTCAACATGAAACTATTGAAAGGATTGAACAGAATAGAGAAGAAATTGGTTAAGGAGAGTGACTCAAGTAGATCTGAGAGTCACAAATCTTCAGAGGAGAAGAGAGAAGTAAAAAGTGCTAGTATACATAACCATCATCCCCATAGGCATTCCCATAAGAGAGCAGGCAACAACTCAATTCTATCCCCTATCAGAAGGTATAAGAGATCTGGGGTGGATGAGCTGCGAGGAGAAATGAACAAACTCAAACCTCCTACATTTGATGGTGAGCACAAGAAGGATGAAGATGTCAAAACATGGTTGCTAGGAATGAGGAAGTATTTTCAATTGCATAATTATTCTTCTCATGCTGAAGGTAGAATCGCTATTTATCAACTCAAAGGAAAGGCCTCCATGTGGTGGGATCAACTTGGGCAGGTACAGCACATTGTAGAGAAAAGTGTTACTTGGAGAGAATTCAAGAATTATTTTGAGAATAAGTACTTGACCAAGAGATACTATGACAACAAAATGAAAGAGTTCTATGAACTCAAGCTTGGAAGTACGACCATAGATGAATATGAGAGAAGGTTTCTGGAACTGTTGAAGTATGTCTCTTTCATTAAGGATGAGACAGTCAAGATTCAACGGTACTTAAGTGGATTGCCATCGTTCATCAATGACAAAATACAGTATGTTGATCCCAAGACATTAGAAGAGACCATAAGGAGATATAAATGCTTATATGACCAGATGAAAGCAAGACCAACTTTCCAAAAGGCTTGGGAAGACAATAAGAAATTCAAGATGGATCAGAGGAAGAAGGGAGCTAAGCCACCATTCTTCATAAATAATCCACAATGGAAGCAAATACATAAGGAAACCAGAGTGATTGACACAGGGAGTCAAGGGCCAAGACAACCACCTATACAATGTTGGGGTTTTAAAGGAGACCATAGGTTCAAAGATTGTCCTCACAAAGGCGAAAAAGGTAAGGTTGTTCACAATGTACAACGAGCTGAGACAGTAGAGGACATGGGCAGATATGTGCCAAGGATTTATACATCCTTGGACAACAAGCAAGCAGAGTATCAATCCCACATGATTGAAGTGGAAGGTATGATCAACAACCAAACCCTTTCTATTTTAATTGATTCAGGAGCTAGCCATAGTTATATAGACCCTAAGATGGTGGAAAGTTTGCAATTACCAAAAAGTAAGCATGGGAAATCCTGGTTGGTGCAACTGGCTACAAGAGCTAGAAGAAAAGTTAATGAGATGGTTAAGTCCTGCCTCATAGACATGAATAGACCAAATACTAGGGCAGATTTGAACATATTACCCTTAGTTTCCTATGACTGTTTAATTGGGATGGATTGGTTGGACCCACGTCATGCTCTATTGGATTGTCATAACAAAGCATTCACTTGCTTGGATAAAGAAGGGAACCAAAGGAAAGTCCAGGGAATTCCCAGGGTTGTAACCGTTAGAGAAATTTCAGCATTGCAGCTGAAGAAATGTTATAGAAGAGGATGTCAAATATTTGCAGCTCATATGGAGGAGACACCTGAAGACAAGGTGCAAAATTTGGAGGATTATGCAGTCCTGAAAGAGTTTGAAGATGTATTCAAGGAAGTACCAGGACTACCCCCAAGGAGAGACATCGATTTCTCTATAGATTTGATGCATAGAGTAGCGCCAGTGTCAAAGACCCCTTACAGAATGAGTACACCAGAATTGAAGGAGTTGCAAATGCAGCTTGAAGAACTTCTGAAGAAGGGGTATATATGCCCAAGTTTATCACCTTGGGGTGCCCCAGTCTTGTTTGTGAAAAAGAAAGATGGAACGTTAAGATTGTGCATTGACTTCAGACAATTGAATAAAGTGACTGTTAAGAACAAATATCCTCTACCAAGGATTGATGACCTCTTTGATCAATTGAAGGATGCAAGGATATTTTCAAAGATAGACCTCAGATTAGGACACCATCAAGTAAGAATTAAAGAAGAATATATTAGCAAGACCTCCTTCAGGACAAGGTATGGTCATTATGAGTTCACAGTGGTACCATTTGGATTGTCAAATGTACCAGTTGTTTTCATGTGCCTAATGAATGATGTTTTCCAAGAGTATTTGGACAAGTTTGTCATTGTCATTTTGGATGACATTCTTATATATTCCAAGTCAAAGGAATAGCATGAACATCATTTGAGGATGGTGTTGCAAGTATTAAGGGAACATCAGTTGTATGAAAAATTGAGCAAGTGCTCATTTTATCAGAAACAAATTCATTATTTGGGGCATATCATCTGAAAAGATTGGATAGTAGTGGACCCTGAGAAGGTAGAAGCCATTAGAGAATGGTCAGCACCAAAGAATGTGACAGAGGTCAGATCTTTCATGGGCCTTGTAGGATACTACAGGAGATTCATTGGAGGATTCTCGAAGATAGCACACCCAATCACTTCCTTGCAAAGAAAGGGTATGAAGTTTCAGTGGACGTCGGACTGTGAAAGGAGTTTCCAACATTTGAAACAAATATTGACAAGTGCTCCAATACTAAGGATTGCAAACCCAAATGAAGATTTCATTGTATGCACAGATGCATGTAATGAAGGATTGGGTGGAGTCCTCAGTCAAAATGGATTCGTGATATGTTATGAATCAAGGAAGTTGAAAGAGCATGAAAGAAACTATGCCACTCATGATTTGGAGTTGGCAGCCATATTTCATGCCCTGAGGAAATGGAGACACTACCTCATGGGAAAGAGGTTTGAGTTAAGAACAAACCACAATGGTTTGAAATATTTATTTGATCAGCCAAATCTAAATGTTAGACAAAGTAGATGGTTAGAATTTCTAAGAGAATATAACTTTGATATAAAGCATATCAAAGGGAAAGAAAATAAAGTGGTTGATGCACTCAACAGGAGGGTGCATGAACTACGTGCTACAGCCATCAGCATGTATCAGACTAATGTTAAAAGAAAAATTCTGGAGGCTGCAAATACAGATCTGCAGTACAGAGAATTGGTAGCAATGCTACAGCAAGGTAAGACACCCCGGAAGATGGATATTTATAAGTTGGGAGTAGATGGAATATTGTTGCACAAGAACAAAAATTTTGTACCAAATGTCCAGGACTTGAAACGTATAATTTTGCATGAGATGCATAATACCCCTTATGCATGGCACCCTGGATATCAGAAAACTATAACAGCGGTCAAGAGCCAATACTTTTGGCCAGGTATGAAGGAAGTGGCACGATTGCACGGAATTCCTAAAACGATTGTGTCTAACAGAGACCCAAAATTCACCTCGAAATTCTGGAAAAGATTCGGAATGAATCTGAACTTTAGCACATCTTATCAGCCTGAGATTGACGGACAGACAGAGAGGGTGAATAGAGTGATAGAATATATGTTGAGAATGTATGTGATGGACAAACCATCGAAATGGGAAGACTACCTACACTTGGTAGAATTCGCTTATAACAATGGGCATCAGGCATCATTGAAAATGAGCCCGTTTGAAGCACTTTACGGCAGGAGGTGCAATACTCCAGTAAGATGGGATAATCCAACTAATAGAACAGTAGTCGAGTCAGAATTTCTCAAGGAGGTGGAGGACCAAATGTTAAAAATTAAGCAGAATTTGAAAGTTGCCCAAAATAGACAGAAAAGTTATGCTGATAAAAACAAAATCCACAGAGAATTCAAAGTGGGTGATCATGTTTTCCTAAAAGTGAAAGCTAATAGGAGCTCCCTGAAGTTGGGAAGTTGTGCCAAGTTAGCAGCCAAATTTTGTGGACCATTTGAAATCCTAGAGAGGATTGGTCCAGTTGCTTATATGATTCCATTGCCTGCATCTATGTATATTCATAATGTCTTCCATGTATCATTGCTAAAGAAATATATACCCGATGCTAATCATGTTATTGATTGGAATGTTATTCAGGTGGAGCAAGAAGGCACTTTCCAAGTGCATCCGGTGCGCATCCTGGATCGAAAAATCAAACAACTCCGGAATCGAGCCATAGGGCTTGTAAAGGTCCAATGGACTTGATACGGACCTGAAGACGCTACTTGGGAGCATGAGGATGCAATGCGAGCAGAACACCCGCATCCTTTTGAAGAATTTTGAAAATTTTGTTGTATATGGGTACATGATGCGTTGAGGACAATGCATAAATAAGGGGAGGGGATTGTAATATCCCTCGGTCGAACCCAAATGTAAATGCAATCCAAGTATATTTAAGCTAGTGAGTTGTTTAGACATCATTTTTGTAATACACCATTCAAGGCATGGTGCGCGCATATACTGCGCAGTAAAGGGATGTAATGTGCACATTTATGAATACCGCACGCAGTAACTGAGGTGCACGCAACCTTAAAGACAAAGGATACAGCACCCAGTAACTAAGTGTGCGCAATATTAAGGTCAGCAAACCTTTGTGTATATAATATGCATTATAGGCTGGTGAGCTAGTATTATAAGTCGGAATGCTTATGTCTTGGAATTAGGCCAGTGCGCCTAGATGTTAAAGGTTAGAGCGCCTACTTTGTAAATGACTCGTGATTAATATAAAATACATCACTGCGCACAGACCGACCATGATAAAAGAGATGGGGGACTGAACTTCACCAGTTAGGGAAAGGGAGGGCCAAAAGTCAAGGGAATATTATATTAATATTCCTAAAACATAAAGTATGGATAATTAGTTTATCCTAAGTTCTAAATTTGGGGACAAGTGGACAAAAGTAACTTCCGATATGACAAGTGTCAAGTTGGGGACATGCATTCATATCGTGGGGAAACTTAGCTCAGGGGGGATTTCACAGAGAGATACCTTACGAACAGGAAAAAGGGGAAACCAGCAGACTGACCATCATTTTTTGGGAACAAAGAGTTCACAGTGATTCCAAAAACACACTCAGTTATCCAGTCAATGACTCCATGACCATTTCACTCATACATTATGTTATCCTTGAGACATCCATTTCACCTTTTCGAAGCATGTTTTCCCATCCTTTTTGGTTGGTGTACTTGGTTATCTTGGAGTGGGATTGAAGAAGCAGGTTGTCAAGCCCGTGAGCAGTTCTCTGGGTGAGAGAATTGTTGGGGATTGATTTTTGTAGGTTCTAAACTGTATCTATAGGGCTCTGAGACTTCCGGTCCAGCCTGTTGCTGAAGCCCTGGAAGGGAAGTGGGGCAGTCGAGGGACTGTTGAGCAGAGAAGGGGCACACTTCCTTGGGTGGGACAGGCATGTGGGGAATGAGAGGTTGTAGGCTGCTAGTTGAGTGAGCACTTGAGACAGAGTCTTTCCTGTTGTCCATGAGCCTTAGCCTGGATAGGAATCCCTTTACCCTGGGTGGAGTTCAATCCTAGCTTGGGGGTGATTAACTGTTGAGAGTGATGAACAGTGTAGTCTATGGCTGGGAAGTTCGCGGATGGTCTGTAAGCAGTTGGTGACAGTATTTCTAAGATAAGTACCAATTGTATGATATATGGATATGTTGTTTTGTTATTTACATGCCCATGTTATGATTTTATCATATATGTGAATATGATTGCTTGTGTGCTTATGGGTAATTTCCTGTAAATGATGCATATCGGTAATTACCATTATTTTAATATAAAAGTCGTATGTTACAGAAAGTAATTGTTTATTTATGTTTATATGTAAATCTTTCGCGAGCGTGTTGTATGTATATGTTTTAGTTGCATGTAGTCTAAAGAGTAAATTTAGGTGGTATTACTTAGTTGACTACTGGATATGCTATTGTATGTTCCCCAGTATGGGAACAAAAGTGTTACCTAGAGTAGCATGGCCCGGCCTGATGGTTGGGAATGTTACCGACTGGTGTCAGAGCATGAGTGGTTGCTCTGGAGTGGCGTACCCCGGCCTCAGGTCTGGTCGGGGGGGATCGTTACAAAAAGAAGGGGTAAAAGAGAGAGAGAGAGAGGAGATAGATCTGTTGAGAGGATCCAAAAAATGTTGAGATGAGTTGAGGGAAAGGATGGACCCAAAAGAGAAGAGGAGAGAAAGAGTCGAAAGATACGCAAGAAGAGCTTAACCAAGGAGGAAAGAAAAATAGAGGAGAGGAAAGAAAATAGAAAGGGGTGTGAGATGAGGTGTCAGACCTCAAATGAAGAGGAAGAAGACTGCACTAGGAGGAAGTGTCAGAGAGAGTGTTGTGCCAAAGAGGATCATAGAAAAATATAGTTTGGTGAAGAGGCATGGCATTAGGAGTAGGGTATCCAGTGAAGATTCCATAAGTAGTGGTAGTAGGGTCAGAGGAGATGAATTCTGACCCCCTTGGAATTTTAGATATGTTGCAACCTCAGAGGAATATGAGGTACAGAGTAGAGGCACGGAAGTAGGAGAGGATGGTGAAGGTCCCACATGAGGAGGGGAAAAGGAGTTAAAGATAATAGATGGTATTGTGTGGTTGTAGGTAGGAAACTCTCTAGTTTACCTCATGAGAAATGATGGGAGTAGATGGAGGCACCCCCTCTTTAAACTACCCCCCTTGTGCATTTGTAATCAAGAAGAAATAATAGCAGACAAAATGACAATATGAGTAGAAGAAGGAGTAGAATAATAAAGAAGAGAAGATACGAATGAAGAAGAGGACGAAGTCAACAATACTTCACAAGGGAGATTATCATTACCTAGATCCCCAATAATGAGCAGTCAATCAGGAAGACACAATCCTAGATTAAGAATGGTGAATCAATATACAACACTGAGGCTACCCATGTTCCATGGGATGGGTAAGGACGATGCAAAGAAGAATTGGTTCACATGTGAAGCTATATGATCTATGAAGAGGATCACANGGGGAAAAGGAGTTAAAGATAATAGATGGTATTGTGTGGTTGTAGGTAGGAAACTCTCTAGTTTACCTCATGAGAAATGATGGGAGTAGATGGAGGCACCCCCTCTTTAAACTACCCCCCTTGTGCATTTGTAATCAAGAAGAAATAATAGCAGACAAAATGACAATATGAGTAGAAGAAGGAGTAGAATAATAAAGAAGAGAAGATACGAATGAAGAAGAGGACGAAGTCAACAATACTTCACAAGGGAGATTATCATTACCTAGATCCCCAATAATGAGCAGTCAATCAGGAAGACACAATCCTAGATTAAGAATGGTGAATCAATATACAACACTGAGGCTACCCATGTTCCATGGGATGGGTAAGGACGATGCAAAGAAGAATTGGTTCACATGTGAAGCTATATGATCTATGAAGAGGATCACAAATGAAGCATCGAAGATTTCATAGCTGGAGACCACTTTCAAGGACAGAACTCTGGCATGGTACATGAAGTACAAGGAAATTTCACCTGTGGGACAGATGAGGTCCCTGACAGAAATTAATATTGATTTTCTTAAGGAGTTTCAGAAGCCTAAGTCATAATCTCAATGTATTGTGAAAAATAAGGAGATCAAGCAACAACATGGAGAGACCATATGGGACTATGACCAACAGTTCAATATATTGTTAGATAGGATGACATTCCATATCCAAGACATTCAACATTGGGAGTAGTTCGTTACGGGACTGCTTCCCCATATCTGAGTTCCACTCACCCAATAGAAGGTGACTACTCAAGTAGAGGTAATGGATATTGTGATGTGCCTGGAAGCTATGCTAAGAGGTGGAGATACATCAGTAAGATTGGTGCAAGTGCAGTCCCAGCTTGCAAATATGACAATGTAGTTGCAAGATATGACAAAGGTGAAGGTGGTGCACGAGCATGTATGGTGTACTACGTGTCGATCGGAAGGTCATCGTAGGGACAAATGTCCTACATTAGGAAATTATCTAGCGACGAGTCGACCGAATCCATTTTAAACTAGGCCTCAAACTAAATGGTGTGATATTTCTAGATAGTGGGGACATATCCCACCCCACTGCCCAACACTAGATAAATACAAGAAAACTCACCATACTCCATTTTGTGAATTCTACGAATCTATGGGGAACGATGTGAACAACTATCGGTCACTTCAGTTAATGTAGGTCCACACCCATGATGCCTTTCAGGTTTGGGAAGAGTAGAAAGGTGGTGATTGTGGGGATGAAGAAAGAGGTGGATACCAAGGAGGTCCTAGAGGTGGATATGGACACGAACAAGGATGAGGATATGGAGGAGGTGGAGGAAGACCACCCAATTGTTTCAATTGTAGCGAGATAATCCACGTGTCAAGATTATGTACCAAACTATGTTCTTTATGTGGGTACTACTATAGTACTAAGCATATCATAGAGGATTGTCCCAACTTGTTGAAAAAGTGGGAAGAGAAGAAGGCACACCGCAACATTGCTACTGCAGAGCCGCGTGGGAACCAAAAGTAGGATGATTAAGTTCATGTGTGATTAATAACCTAAGGTGGAGCCAATACGGGAATGGACTTAGAGCATGGAGAAAACCCAGAGAATGAATGGAAATATTAGAAGGGCAACACAATCTCCTCCTAAGTTTGATGCTACACAACAAAAGAATTTTTTGCATGATGCGCAAAGGGCTCTAGAAGAAGAGATATCATGGGAATAGCTACAGCGTGCGACTCAAAGATCGCTAGAAGAAGCTCAGGTACACAAGGAAGTAAATGTTCCACACAGAGATCATTGGAAGAGGTTGTTGGTTGTGGATTCTGATTATCTTCTTGATTCAGAGGTGTTTTTTTTCAGTCGTGTTTATACCCCATGAATACTTTACAACCCAAAAGAATGTACACTCCTCCACGCGGGGGAGTGTAGGGTGGGATTTCCCCCTCGTAAGGAAAAATTGCCTTGTAAATGTATATTTTAATTTCATAGTAAATTTGGACCGTTCATTATAAGGTCACATATCTGATGGTAGAAGTTATGTTAGGGTTTTTTTCACTAAAAGGAAACCCTCTTTTATGAGGGAAATGTATTATGGCTATGTATTATTGCGAATATTGTATTCTGAGTGAGGAGATTGTGAGAGAAAGAAGAGGAAGTCATAGTGGGTGTGTTGTAGGTTGTATCCCTTCATTTTATGGATAATAATAAAGGAAGGACCTAGCAGTTTCTCTGGTGGACATATCCCACACTGGGTGAGCCATGTATATCTATATCTCTATTGTATTGTGTATCTTCTGTTTTTATTTCCTCATTTGTTTTATTTAATTCTTTTGTGATCTTGTTTTTCAAACAATTGGTATCAGAGTGAAAGGTAACTCACAGGAAAAGAGGGTTCCTGGTTCAAGTGGGAGAAATGGTGGAATATGGAAAGTTTAGGGTCGAGAAATTTAGCGATCAAAAATACCAGTTATGGAAGATGTAGATGGAATATTATTTATATCAGAAGGAACTTTTCCTACCATTGGGTGGAATAGAAAAGAAGCCGACGGCCATGAAGCACGAAGAATGGGAGGTTCTTCACAAAAAGGCACTAGGAACGATACGGTTGAACCTGGTAGCATCGTTGGCTTTCAATATTTTGAAATAAAAGACAATGAATGAGTTGATGGATGCATTGGCTAAACTGTATGAAAAACCCTTATTGTCCAATAAGGTATTTCTAATGAAGATATTATTTAATATGAAGATGTCAGAAGGTGGGTCTGTTGCAGATCATTTAAATGAATTTAATACGGTTACTAATCAGCTAAGTTTTGTAAAAGTGGACTTTGATGATGAGGTTAGGGCTCTTCTAATATTATGCTCAATGCCAGAAAGTTGGAATAGCTTGGTCATGGTTGTAAGTAACTATGTCTCTAGTTTAAACACTTTAAATTTGATGATGTTGTTGGTGTTATCCTTAGTGAGGAAATGTGGTGTAAAAGCACAGGAGAGACATCAGGTAATGTGTTAAACATGGAGAACAGGGAAAGACAAAAGGATATAGGAAAGTGCTCAGGAAACCACGGGAATTATAGGAAGAGAAGATCCAAATATATACAGGGAAAGATAGAGTGTTGGAATTGTGGGAAGAAAGGACATTTGAAGAAAGACTGCAGAGCTCCAAAGAAACAAAGAGATGGACAGTGGGAGAAAAATCAGGAAGCAAATGTAATAGGTGATGTGTTACAAGATGATTTAATTATTTCTATAGATAATATTTTTGATCCTTGGGTAGTAGATTCAGGGGCTTCATTTCATGCCACACCCCATAGGAAACATTTTCTAGATTATGTTCCAGGTCATCTTGGAAAGGTTCATTTGGGTGATGATGCACCATGCAAAATTTTTGGAATGGGAAAGGTAAAAATAAAGCAAAGGAATGGAAACAAATGGTTGTTGAAAGAGGTAAGACATGTTCTAGATCTAAGGAAAAATCTAATTTCAATAGGGAAGTTAGCAAGTGAAGGTTGTATATCCATATTTACAGATAAGGTGTGGAAGGTCACCAAAGGATCATTGGTGATAGAAAAAGGAGAGAGAAGGTAGGTACATTGTATTTATGTACTGGTAATATTGAATCTTCTATCTCTTTAGCTTCTACATGAGTGGATACAGCACTATGGAATCATAGGCTTTGACACATAAGTGAGAAGGGAATGCAGATACTTCACAAAAGAAATTTTTTTCTAGATCTTAAACAAATTGATTTGGATTTATGTGAGCATTGTGTTTATGGAAAACAGAAGAGAGTCAGATTTCTCAGAGTCGGAAATGAAATGAAGAGTGAAATATTAGAGATTGTGCATACAGATGTATGGGGACCAACTCGGGTATCATATCTTGGTAGATCTTGTTATTATGTTACTTTTATTGATGATGCAACTAGAAAAACTTGAGTTTATTGCATTTGACAAAAATATTATGTTTTTGATACTTATAATAAATGGAAAGATTTGGTTGAGAATGAGACAAGAAAAAGGTTGAAGTGTCTCAGATCAGACAATGGAGTTGAATATTTTAGAAAGGAATTTGATGATTATTGTTCATACCATGGGATTTGTACAGAGAAGACAGTTCCAAGAACACCACAAGAAAATGGTGTGTCAGAAAGGATGAACGGGACAATCATGGAGCATGCAAGGAGTATGAGATTACATGTTGGTTTTCCCTTACAGTTCTGGGTAGATGTTGTAGATAATTTTGTTTACTTAATAAAAATAGGACCTTCAAGCTCTTTGGATAGTAGAATTCCAGAGGAGGAATGGACAGGTAAAAAGGTAAACTATTCATTTTTTAAGACTTTTGGTTGTGAAGCATTTGTCCATATTGATAAAGAAAATAGAACAAATCTTGAGGAAAAATCCAAGAAGTGTACCTTTATTGGATACGGTGTTAATGATTTTGGTTATCGCTTACAAGATTATGAAAATCACAAAATCATTAAGAGTAGAAATGTCATATTCAATTAGAAGGTCATGTACAAAGATTAGTTGCAGGGAAAGAAACAGGAAAAATAAAAAGCAGAATACACAGTACTTGATGAGATCACTGAAAAAGAAATTCCAAAGGTACCAGAAAATCAAAATGTACCCCAACAAGAGCAACATGTACCTCAAAATCCAGCAAGTATTGATAGAATATCTACCAGGTTAAATACACCCCTGAACAATACTCTCCTTCATTATATTATTTATTGTTGATTGATTCTAGTGAACCAGAATGTTATGAAGAGGCAATGCAGGTAGACACTAAAAAGAAGTGGGAGCAAGGAATGAAAGAGGAAATGGATTCCCTGGTAAATAACCAGACTTGGGATTTGGTTCAATTGCCTATAAGAAAAAAGAGTATTACAGAATAAATGGGTTTACAATTTGAAGGAAGAAGATGGAGTAAAAAGGTGGTACAAGGCTAGACTTGTTGTAAACGGGTTTGCACAAAAGAAAGGTATAGATTTTGAAGAAATATTTTCTCGTCTTGTTAAAATGACTTCAATTAGGATTATTTCAAGTCTTGTGGCAGTATAAGATTTACATCTTGAACAATTAGATGTAAAAACAACTTTTCTCCATGGGGATTTGGAGGAAGAGATTTATATGCAGCAACCACAAGGGTATGAGGTCAAAGGGAAGGAACATTTGGTATGCAAGTTGAAGACGATATTGTATGTACTAAAGCTAGCTCCAAGGCAGTGGTATTTGAAGTTTGACAGGTTTATGATAGAACAAGGTTATAGTAGATTTTCTTCTGATCACTGTGTTTTTTTTTTAAAGCTAGAAAATGGAAGCTATAGTATCTTGTTATTGTATGTAGACGACATGATTTTTGCAGGGTCTAATATGCAGGATACAAATGTGTTGAAGAAGAAATTAGCTAATTCATTTGTGATGAAGGATTTAGGTGTTGCAAAGAAAATCCTTGGTATGAGAATAACAAGAGACGAAAAAATTCCCAATTTGACATTGTCTCAGGGTGAGTACATAGAGAAGGTGTTGGAGAGGTTTACAATGTAGAATGAAAAACCAGTTAGTACACCTTTGGCCATCCATTTCAAATTAACTAAGGAAATTTTTCCCAAGACACAGGAGCAGATAGAATACATGTCCAGGGTCCCCTATTCATCAGCAGTTGGCAGCTTGATGTATGTGATGGTTTGCACAAGACCAGATATTGCACATGCAGTGGGACTTGTGAGCATGTATATGACCAATCCATGTAAAGAACATTGGGAGGCAGTAAAGTGGATTCTCATATATTTGAGAGGTACTGTTACTCCTTCATTATGATTTGGAGGTTCAGACATTATTCTACAGGTATGTGTTGATTCAGATATGGCAGGTGATAAATATAGCAGGAGGAGAACCACACGATATGTTATTACTACAGGTGGAACAACAGTAAGTTCGATTTCAAAACTGCAAAATGTTGTTGCACTTTCAACAATAGAAGCAGAGTATGTTGTTGCTACAGAGGATAGTAAAGAAATGATTTAGTTACACAGTTTTATGGAGGAATTGGGAAAGAAGTGTTGATATTATGGTAGTTGTGGGAGGTATTTACCTCCACATGTAAACCTGACAAGAATAGAATACTCTGGAAAGCAAGAAGAAACCCTAATGAGTTGGATAATAACCCTAGAAGACTTGTCGGCTCAAGAAGATAATTTATATCAGGTTATTAGCCTCCAAGAGAAGAAGTCAACCAGAAATAATAATAATATACTGAACAGACAGGTACCCAGAAGGAGAAGTTGGCCCCAGTAAGTCCGCCAGAACCACTATAAATACAGGGCGCTAGTCTCTCATTTGACACATCTCAACAGTTGCAGAGAGCCAGTTCTACGCAGTACAGTTGCAGTCTTGTGTGCAGGTTTGGAGGAGAGATGTTGGTGCAGTTGTTGCAGCTAGCAGTTACGTTTTGTCTTGGACTATCTCTTGGCTAGGGTTTGGACTATCTGATCAGCTCTTGTTGATGCGCTATCCTTGGGGAAAGGTGTGCTACCCTTTGTATGGATATCTATCCTAGGGTTTACTTCCAGAATGATTCTCTGTCAAGTTTAAGGTGCTCGGAGGGTGGCTTCGGCCTATGGTTGGGTGACAAGGGTATTGTCAATGGTAAAATGAGCACACATCCTTCATATTCGAATAGGTTATGGGCCCAAACCTCCTTCATTCAGTCTAAACGCTGGAAGGAAACATAGCCGCTAGGATATTGAGATCACTAAGGAACTACTGCTAGGGTTACTAGCAGAAGCAGCTTCCAAGACGCCACCGTTAGGGTTACTAGCAGGAGTAGTTGCAGAAACCCTAATCCTCTTGTTGAGGCACCTTAAGTGAAGAGATTGATCTAATCTTTGGACAGATCAGTGCACCCTAGCCTAGCGCATCTCCTGGTATTCTCAGCAAGCCAAGACATCAAGTTTGAGTTTGTGGTCAAATCTAGGGTTTGACCAAGTCAAAACAGCCATGACTTATTCTAT